>JAMFTS010005734.1:0-26046 GCA_028095005.1 Rhynchospora pubera
AACTATTCGATAGTATATCCTAGATCTCTCGATCTTAGGAGGGAATAAACTTTTCAGCTAAGTTCCGAGTTCATCTTTTGAGTATACTACATATCCTAAGGTAAGGGAATACAGATTGTCTTGAAATTAGGGTTCTATTTGCTTATCTACTAGGTCAGGCCTAAACCAAGTGAGCAAACTTTCAAAACAATTCAATTCATATTCTGAAAATCAACCAAATAAACTTAAGTAAAGCAAAGCAACTCAGAAAAATTAGAAAACTAGATTAAACTTCATAAATCTACCAAGTCATGGTTCCCTATAATTGCCTCTAAACTAAACTACTCACTACAAGTCATACTAAACATCAAAACAACAGGTTTCAACAAACTAAACATCAAAAGAGAAAAAATAGAGAAAGATTACAACAAAGAACTAAAAGAAACTCTCTCAGCTTGAATCCTGGCGGGTCGACAAGAGAAAGGCTGGGAGCGATTTCTGCTAACTCCTCTTGAATCTTGCTCCAAAATCAAACTTGTCCTTTTTGGTGCCTTTCCACATGATTAAATAGACTTCAAGGACGGTTCACATGCGTGGAGATCATGTTTGGTTCCTCCGAAAATAGGAAATATGCTCTGCCAGAAATATCGTCTTTAAATTAGGTCTGTCGGTTTGATTCAGGCGGGGTCGGCAGGATCCTGGCGGGGTCGCCAGAACAGGGACTTTGTCTGGTTTGACCCTGTTCCTTTGCTCCAGTTGCTTGGATCTTGACTTGCTCCGTTTGAACTCTGCCTATGACCCAATTTCACACCAAATCATCGTTGAACCTGAAATTAAACAAGGGCAAATAGCAGTACCACATTTCTAACCTAAATTGCATTAAAATCTAACTAAAACACAAACATTTAATTGAAATTAAGGCCCAAAAGGGTTGAATATTTCGATATGAAACCCGCCTATCACTTAATAAGAGTCGGTACTCGAGACCATCTTAGTCGGCCTTCTTGTGAGAACAAAAGAGGAGTTTTACAACCTTCGTGGTCTTTTGGGCGATCTTTCGGCGAAAGTTGGTTCTTTTACAATCCTAGTGACCATCTTGATCGGTTTTCTTAATAAGAGTTGGTTCTTTAACGACCCTAGGGACCATCTTAGTCGGTCTTCTTAATAAGAGTCGGTTCTCGGGACCATCTTAGTCGGTATTCTTGTGAGAACAGAATGAAATTCTTTGGACTAGGGGGCCCATAAGAATTCAATTTCTAAATCATCTAAGGTCGATCTCAACCCTAGCGAGGGATTTTTTCTCAAACGAAGAGGTTTCGGCTTTGACTTTGAGTTTCGTGTTTGGACTTTTAATTTTGATGTTTCACTTGGGATATTGGTAATTTTTATTCACTTTGGCCTTTTGTACTTTTGATTTTTTAGAAATCCTTTTCTATTTCTAAAATACTTGATTTCTAAGATATTTGATTTTGGAAAGATATCTTTTTCAAAATCATTTAACTTTTGAAAGTATTTGTAATCGAATTGGCTTAGTTTTTTAAGATAACACATTTGAAATGAAAATATTTATTTTTGAATTTTAGAAATCTTAGTATTTATAAAAGTCATTTTTAAAGTGAAAATACTTCAAAAATACAAAAGACCACTACTTTGACATATTTTTATATCGAAGTATCAGTGAAATCGGTTCAATTCGATTTTTAGAATTTTATGGTTGTGTTGTTTGTATTTTTGGGGATTTCCTGTTATTTTTAAACAATTTTCTAATATTTCTGTTGACGTGGCGTTCTCTGGTTGGTCCACATCGACCAGACATTACTGGGGCTCCTATTGGGGTTTGTCTATCCAATCCCGGCATAATCTTGGCGTAGCAGGTCGCTGACGCATCCGCATCCTCGACGGAATCACATCCTCTGCCAACCATTTATGGTTGGTAGAGGGCCAACGTTTGATCTAAACCGTTAGATCTAATCTCAATGGTTAAGGGAGCCCCGTGCATGTAACCTAGATTGATAGGCCCGAAAAATTTTAACCGTCGAGATTAGATCTTACGGCTCGGATCAAACGTTGGCCCTCTACCAACCTCAAAAAAATGGTAGAGGATACGCTCCCCATCCTCGACAGCCATTTAAAAGTACTGTGCAGAGCAGTCCTTTTATTTTGTCCGTCCGATGGAGATCCAAGGGCTTGCAGAAAAAAAACTCAGGATTTCGCCTCTCTCTCCACTACCCTCCTGCCCGTCTCGATTTTTGTTGAAAAAACAAGCTAGTTTGGATGTCCAGAAGAGTTGATTGCCCGACAAAAAGCATAGTTGCGCCTGTCTCATCAAGTCTGCCTCTCATCCCTCTCAAGGTCGAATTAGTCATGTGCAGAAGGTTCTCAGTTCTCACTGCCTCTCATCCCTCTCAGTTCTCACTGCACCGAACGGAAGGTAAATTGAAAAAAAGAATTTTACAGATATAAATTGAAGAGTCGAATTATTTAAGGTTTAGTATGGTTTAGAAAAAAATTCATTTGAGATGCAGTTTTCTTTTGCTGCCGACCTTGGATTTTTCAAAAATGTTTCGTTGGTTTTGAGTTTGCACTCAGGATTCTCAACTACATTTATTTGACAAACTTGTATACCTTTCCTGCGGCATTATGTACAACCCTTAAATTACACCAAGTTTTCAATATGGGTTTTCTGCCAATTACTCCTGGTATTTTCAAATTTTATACATTACATTCAGCCTTTGCAACCAACATCGACATCAAGTATTTTGAATTAGTTGGCAAAATTCTATATGTATGAATTTTAGCAATTTTATTGGGTTTCTGTTCAAAATTTGTTCTACTGAGTTCTGTGAACAATACATATGCCGTAGGAAAGGAAAAACAAGATTGAAGTTTTTGAGCGTAGTGAATCAGAAGCATATTATTGAAAGATCATAAGCAACAAAAAAAAGATGTTAGCTTTTATCATGAGGGTTATTTTTATTCTGGTCTGATCCAGTAACAATGTTGCCTTTTTGTTACAAAAGTTGGGTAGTTTATTGTCATGCCGATTTGACTATAAATGAACAAAGGTTTTACAAGATTACAGAAACTAGCACAGTACCAATACCGGTTCACTGGTACAGTTTACGACTTACTCAAAATATCCTTTCAAAAAGACTATACTAACTGATCCAGTGAATGAATGATATACCTATCTAGGCTGTAAAATTAATCAAATTGTTAAGATGAGAGATTGGAAACTTCAGGACTTTTATGTTGCACTTTTATATAGTTCAGTACTGGATTTTGATTGTACCAAATTGTTCATATAGCTACAGAGAAGCAAATTTCAAGTAAACTCATAATTCATCTACTTGTTCAGCTACAACTGAAGTCATATTACACAGAACTCAAAGTTCAACAACAACTCAAATTCAGCTACAAAATCAGAACAAAGCATCAAACATTTTCAACTCAACATTCTAATACATTTTCTAATACATCTTCTTAAACCTCTCCTCAAGTTCCTTCAACTTATCATCAACTTCCTTGAACTTCTCATCAAATTGTTTGGTCTGCTTTGAGAGCTCATTGCTATCTAAAAAAAAATAGTCACAAAAAGAAGGAATGGGATTGTTTAGTCATTGTTATCATAACTTACTGTTTAGTCATTGTTCTTAAGTTCTTAAGTTATAACAAGCTGCTCTATGTATCATAACTTACGGTTTAGTCATTGTCTAACAGAACCCAAGCAATACCATACCTAACTAGTTTTTCATTTAAACTTCACTACATCACCCTAATCACAGCCCCAAAAACACTGAATTGAACTTACTTAACTCGCAAAATTCATCACAGAACCAAGAAATATGTATTCCCCAAATTACCATTCTAACTGAATTTCAATTATTCAACATAGAACCAGATACAAAATGGATTGAATTTCCCACAACTATCATCAAAATCGGGTGATCAGTGTGACAAATGATAGCATGTAAAAGCAATGTTTTATCACCTATTTACTCGACACATAGTACTAAAATCAATATTTTAGACGGTTGAAGAGAGAAAGAAATATTGAAATTTCAACTAAACGAAATCGAAGGTATCGAAGGTGGCTATGGTTTAGAGGCGAAGCCATCGAAGAGCAGCGCAGTCGCTCAATCTAGGTTTCCTCTCTCGATTCCTCTCGCTTCCCGTCTGTCATAGGCTCGATCTAGGTTATTCTCTCACCAGGCGGAGGAGAGCTCGAAGCAGCTGGGAAAATCAATCTACGTTTTTCTTTGCTGGGAAAATTGCCAGCTCGATCTAGGTTTTCAGGTTCGACTTGTATTTTCTATATGAAGGCAGCTTAGAAAGATGAGGGCAGCAATTATTTTTATTCGTTTTTCCTTCTTCCCTCGCGCGCCCTTGGATCTCCATCGGACGAACCGAATAAAAGGACTGCTCGGCACAGTCATTTAACTTTTAAATGGCTGTCGAGGATACGGATGCGGTCGGCGGTCGCTGACAACCTCATGACTCGCTTCGGTGTCTTTTCGTCACAGAAAACGAAGAGGTCTTGGCGCTGAACATCAAACGGAGGAGACGGATTCGTTCTCTGCTAGCGGGTCCGATTGATAACAGGTGAAGATCCGCTTTGGATTCCGACCACCGCATCTCGTCAGACTAGGCTTCAAAGCATCGCCAGATAAAGGAGAAGGTAGTCGTGGGCTTGGTTTCAAGTGCGTCTGTCAGGTGGGGAACAGTCAGAAGTGAGCATGGCAGTTGGTGCATTAATGGCTAGTAACAGACTAACAGAAGAGATAACGGAGAGAGGGATAGCTGTTAATAAAAAGGTGGAACCCAGGGAAGATCAAGAATGTAAGGCTGAGATGAACTTACAGGATCTCATCAAGTATAGCACAAACGGTGAATGAAGGGCTGGATTACAGAAAGGCTATTGCATTATAGAGGAACAGAAGCTGACGTGTTAGAATTGTATTGGATGGGTAATTAGTAGTAGAATATAGAAGTGTTGTTAGGAATAGAAGCATCGATTGTATCTGTTATATTCAGCGCAGCTACGTTTGTAAAGGACATAAGAAAATCAATAAACAAATTCCAATTCTTTTCTCCTTCTTCTCAACTCTCTCTCCCTGGTTTCTCTTCCCTCCTCCTCTCTTATCTTCTCAATTGAATCAATTCTAGAGTAATTCCTTACAAGGGCGTGACAAGTGGTATCAGGAGCCTTCCGATTGCATCTGGGTCTGCACAAAACTTGGAGTTCATTGCAAGAATTTCAAGAAGATGCCGCCCAAGAAAGATACTGTGGAGGGTCACAATGGGGAGATGCTTTCTCAAATCTTGGCAACTATGGAAGGGCAATTTGCTTCTATTCGTCAAGAATTGACCACATCGAAAGAAGCTAATTCAAGAATGGAGCAAAGATATGAGGCGCTTTGTCACTCAGCTGAAGCAACAAATGCTCAAATTGGAGGCCGAATTGAGCAATTGGAGGCCATGCTTACCAAATACTTGCAAGGGAACACCAAATCTCCCCATCTGGGTCCATTGATACCTACCCCTCCCCATTCACATGGAGCTAGTACTAGCTCTACAACTGGTACTCACAGCAATTTGCAAGGATCAGGAAAAATGCCACCTATTATTACTAAGAAGAATCTGGGTCCACTTTTCAATGATCATGAAGGTGACCCTCATTCCTCTAACTACAGATGTTCTTTACCAAGGTTAGAATTTCCTACCTTTGATGGATCTGATGTGGTTACTTGGGAAGAAGATTGTGACTTTTATTTTGATGTCTACCAAACTCCTGAGGTGTATAAAACCAGATTGGCTACAACACATTTTTGTGGAGATGCTAGGGAATGGTATAGAGGATTTAAATTGACCAATCCACACCCTCCTTGGTCAGTTTTGGTGGAAGAAGTGAAAGCTAGTTTTATTGGGGGAACTAGTGAGAATCCCTTGGAAGAATTTAGGAAGGTTATTCATGTGGGCAAGGTAGATGATTACATTAAAAACTTTGACAAGGTTAAGCCCAGATTGTTGAGTACTACTAAAATGAATGATCCCAGTTTCTATTTAATGGCCTTTTTGAGTGGCCTGAGAGATGAGCTGAAATACACTGTGGGAATGTATGCACCATCTTGTCTAAATCATGCTTATCAGTTGGCTAGACAAGCTGAGCTATCTTTAGAGGGGCAAGAAAAAAGGAGTAAGGCAGTCCTTAAAACCTGGGGTCCTCTTAATATTAATCCCAGAATAGTTAAATTGCCTGAAGGTGGTGATCGAAAACCTCTTCCTTTGTTACCAGCACCCCCATTAAGATTACCACAGGGCCATTCTGATAATAGCAAACCATCTTTTGAAAACATGAGGAAGTTGGGATTATGCTATTGGTGTGGAGAAAAGTATTACCAAGGGCATAAATGTCAAAAGAAACGCTTACACATGCTGGAGGCCATTGATAGTGAAGGAGAGGTGCATTTTCCTGATATTGAGTTAGAGGATTCTACCCAAGTGCAAGTGATGGAAGAACCTTCTTTTGAACAAGCTGACATATCCATGTGTTCTCCTTTGGGGGTTTCAAATTCTCAAACATTGAAGTTCAAAGGATTTATTCATCAGACTCCAATTTTGGCTCTCATTGACAGTGGCAGCACACATTCTTTCATCCATCCTTCTGTGGTTCACTTAAATGGTGTACCAACTGTGCCTGCACCTCCCATGCTAGTCAAAACTGCTAGTGGATCTAAATTACTATCAGACTCCAAATGTCAACCATTGCAGTTTGCACTACAACAGCATCAATTTGAGGGTGAATTTAGAGTATTAGAAGTGCAAGGTTATGATGTTATATTGGGAATGGATTGGATAGCCAAGGTGGGACCAGTAATTATTGATTGTGTACAAGGTGTGGTTAAATTGAAACAAGGAGACACTGAAGTTTCTTTACTGGTGCAAAGTGAAGTAGCTGAAGTAAAGTTGTGTCATGGGGAAGTTTGCCTCACCAAAGAACAACAAAAAGGTAGTGAAATTATCTTTGCTCAATTGTTTGTCACTCAGATGACTGCATCTTCTGATGTTTATTCAACCCTAGAGGATCACTTGCCTAACATGCCACCTCAATTGCAGCAAGTGGTTCTCAAATTTCACTCAGTTTTCTCTGACCCTTCTTCACTGCCACCAGCCAGACCTACTGACCACCAAATTCCTCTTAAAGCAGATGTGACACCTGTTAATATTAGGCCTTATAGATTCTCTCACTTTCAGAAACTGGAAATTGAAAAGATTATAGAAGAATTGCTAGTGAGTGGGTATATCAGAGCTTCTACTAGTCCTTTTGCTTCTCCAATCTTGCTAGTAAAGAAGAAAGATCACTCTTGGCGCCTCTGTGTGGATTATAGAAAACTCAATGATATCACTGTCAAAAATAAATTTCCAATACCCATTATTGATGATCTTTTAGATGAGTTACATGGTGCTAAGATTTTCTCCAAAATTGATTTAAAATCTGGTTATCATCAGATTAGAATGTTTGAGAGAGATATACCCAAGACTGCATTCAGAACTCACTTAGGCCATTATGAGTTTACAGTAATGCCTTTTGGCCTGACCAATGCCCCAGCTACCTTCCAGGCATTGATGAACTCTATCTTCAAACCATTCCTCAGGAAGTTCATCCTGGTTTTCTTTGATGACATTTTGATATACAGCCACAATATGGAGGAGCACATTCACCATCTGACAATTGCACTTCAAGTGTTACAGGATAACCAGCTGTATGCAAAATTGAGCAAGTGTACAATTGGTACTACTTCAGTGGAGTATTTAGGCCATCTCATTACTGAAGAAGGAGTCTCAACTGACCCAAGCAAAGTGGAAGCAATGACTACCTGGCCAACTCCAACCAACATCAAACAATTGAGGGGTTTTTTGGGCCTCACTGGGTATTATAGGAAGTTTGTGAGAAATTATGGCATGATCAGTAAACCATTAACTGAATTGTTGAAAAAGGATGCTTTTAAACGGGGTCCAGAAGCACAACAGGCTTTCCAATTACTCAAGCAGGCCATGATTACTACCCCAGTATTGGCCTTACCTGATTTTACAAAACCTTTCATACTTGAAACTGATGCTTGCCAGGTGGGAATTGGTGCTGTTCTCATGCAAGATAAGAAACCATTGGCATTCTTCAGTAAAGGGTTAGGCATAAAGAGTCAAGGACTCTCCACTTATGAAAAGGAACTTTTAGCAGTGGTGGCTGCAGTGACTAAGTGGAAGCATTACCTGATGGGTGCCACCTTCATCATTAGAACTGATCACATCAGCTTGAAGCATCTTTTGGAACAAAGGGTCAACACTGCCATGCAGCATAAGAGCCTCAGCAAGCTGTTGGGATTACACTATGTTATTGAGTACAAAAAAGGGACCCACAACTTAGTGGCTGATGCATTGTCTAGAAGGGAAGGGCATGATGATCCAGGGCTGAAAAAGAAGCTACTTACTGGACCTGTTGAGTCCCATAAATTGACCCAGCATCAAGGGTTACTGAGGTATAAAGGGAGGTTGTGTGTGGGCAAGTCAAACCAATGGAGACATAAGCTGCTACATGAATTCCATGGATCCAGCTTAGGGGGTCATTCTGGCTCCCTGGTTACTTATAAACGCATGAAGGCTCTCTTCTATTGGCCATCAATGAAGGAGTTCATTGTGGATCACATCAGGCAGTGTGAAGTGTGTCAGCTAACTAAGCCAGAACATGTGCCATCCCCTGGATTGTTACAGCCACTTCCCATACCATCTGAGGCTTGGAATAGCATAGGTATGGACTTTATTACTGGGTTACCCAAGTCTGAAGGGAAGGAGGTGTTGTTAGTGGTTGTGGATCGCCTGACCAAGTACAGCCATTTCCTACCTCTCTCTCACCCATATACTGCAGCCAGTGTGGCTCAGGTTTTTCTAGATAATGTGTATAAACTTCATGGGTTGCCTGTGAGTATTGTCTCTGACAGGGACCCAATTTTCACCAGTCAATTTTGGCAAGAATTGATGACCAAGCTGGGAGTCAAACTCAATTTGAGCACTTCCTACCATCCTCAGACTGATGGTCAAGTAGAGAGAGTCAATCAATGTGTGGAGGCCTACTTGAGAAGCATGATTTTTCAGCAACAGAAGAAATGGGTGAAATGGGTACCACTAGCTGAGTATTGGTATAATACCAATTTTCACAGCTCCATTCAATCCACCCCTTTTAAGGCTTTATATGGGTATGATCATCCTGTCTTGGCATTGGGATCTGCACCAAGATGTTCTGTAGAGTCAGTGAATGAGATGCTGAGACAAAGGCAACAGATGCTAGTCAGTCTCAGAAATCAGTTGGTCAAAGCACAGGAGAGAATGAAGAAATTTGCTGATTCTAGGAGGAGTGAGAGGCATTTTAGCAAAGGGGATTGGGTTTATTTGAAATTGCAACCCTATAGACAGTTATAGTCTCTGGCACCAACAACAACAAATTGAACCCTAAATTTTATGGACCCTATGAAGTTTTGGAGAAGGTGGGCCAAGTGGCCTATAGATTGAATTTGCCTGCCACATCATCTATTCACCCCGTCATACATGTGTCTCAATTGAAGGCAAGAGTAGGTTCTGGACAACCAGTGGCTCCATCACTTCCTCTCATCAGCTCTTTTGCCCCACCAGTGAAGGAGCCAGTAGCAATTCTGGCTAGACGCCTAATTAAGAGGAGAAATAATCCCATTGCTCAGATTCTAGTCCAATGGAGGGACCAACCACCGGAGGAGGCCTCTTGGGAAGATTACACTTCCTTGACATCTCGCTTTCCAACCTCAATCCTTGAGGACAAGGATCCTTTTAAGCGGGGAGGAATGTCAGGTGGGGAACAGTCAGAAGTGAGCATGGCAGTTGGTGCATTAATGGCTAGTAACAGACTAACAGAAGAGATAACGGAGAGAGGGATAGCTGTTAATAAAAAGGTGGAACCCAGGGAAGATCAAGAATGTAAGGCTGAGATGAACTTACAGGATCTCATCAAGTATAGCACAAACGGTGAATGAAGGGCTGGATTACAGAAAGGCTATTGCATTATAGAGGAACAGAAGCTGACGTGTTAGAATTGTATTGGATGGGTAATTAGTAGTAGAATATAGAAGTGTTGTTAGGAATAGAAGCATCGATTGTATCTGTTATATTCAGCGCAGCTGCGTTTGTAAAGGACATAAGAAAATCAATAAACAAATTCCAATTCTTTTCTCCTTCTTCTCAACTCTCTCTCCCTGGTTTCTCTTCCCTCCTCCTCTCTTATCTTCTCAATTGAATCAATTCTAGAGTAATTCCTTACAAGGGCGTGACAGCGTCGGATCCATTTAGTGGAGGGACGACAAGCAGATACGATGACGTCAGGCCTTGGCATTGGTATCGAATGAGGGAGGGGATAGTGCTTTACCTTTGCTATATGGACATTAACCGATAACCCTGAGAGATTATGTAAGTAAGAAAAGATCAAGAAATTCCAGGTCTTATCTATATAATACCATTTGTAGCATTCTGTTACTCAATTCTGCTAAGTCCAATCTAAACAAAGACATACATATTTACACGAGCTACTAACATCAAGTGCAATTTCCAGGGAGCTATTTACTCACTTTTACAAACAAGCCCGCATATTTATACAAGTTACACAGTTGTTATCTACCAACTAAATCAAACATCAGTGAAGGCCATAAGTCAAAATTGCTTGAAAGTGCTACCTGCTACCATCGTTTTGCACAATAATCCCTTACCCTTTCATGAACAGTATTTACACCACTATTAAATATGTTCAATGCATCTTTGTTATTTGGTTCTACAGCTTTTAACACACCTGGGCTTATGCAAAAAGGTTCCTCCATTTTACTCACATGATCAGGTCAAGAGTATGAAACTAGAACCTAATTAATCAACCCAAACGAAAATGAGACCTATCAAGATCACACTCATATAAAACAGGTCCTAAAAATGTGATTCAAGTTCATATCAGCTGGTATGTTCTCATGATCATGGACTTGACCAATTTCTCAATACATGCTAAGTCAAAGCTAGGCTTTTAACTTGAACACGATTAAGTTAGCAGCTCTTCCATGGAAGCTGATGCTACGCTTCAGAATTCCATGAAATTGCTCTTTTGGAGTTACCAGCCAACAGCCATCACATGAAGCTTGATGCTATGCTTCAAGCCTTCATGAGATCGCTTTCATAAGCTTTCCAAGAAACACAACTGATGCTAAGCTTCAGATCGTGTTCTCTTAGAAGCATTGATTCCAGATCTTGGACAGATAAAAGGGGGAAATGATATGAAAGAGGAAGATGAGAGAAAGAAGGAGGAAGACTTAAAACCAGATAAGAATTGAACAAAACAAAATCAGTGACAACAGAAACAACAGTATCACTGGCTCTAAGCTTCAATTAATGTTAGGCCTTGGTCTCACATTAGAATTCAATCACACTAACTAGGCAACCTTTGAAAATAAAGGAGGAACAAGATTTACAAAAAGGATTTGTACCACAGAAATCTCAATTAAGAGATTAACTATCCAATTGAACTCACAGGAATAGGAATTAACCAACAAGACTTAACCTCGACTGATGCCATGCTTCAGATCGAGATCGAGATCTGTATTTATCATAAATGAATGCAGAATCAACTGGTTTAGACTTGAATTGAGTTTAGCAAGAAAAACCATACTCTCATTGATGCTACGCTTCAAATAAGAGCATCACTAGAAGATAGAGAAAGGAGTTATCCGACAAAATCTGCTCTTCACCTGATGCTATGCTTCAGGTTAAGATCGATCATATACTAACAGATTGCAAGTCAAGAAAAGAAGCACTTAAGGGAATTAATCGACAATCGAAGTTACTTGACCTCAAACATGCTCTAATCTGAAGCATAACTGATGCTATGCTTCAGATTAGAGCAGGAATCAATATACGATCTAAAGAGAAAAGAGAGAAAGAGGTTTATCCACGAAAATACAGTAATAAAACCTCAAATTCTATTCAACATCCAAGATTCTTTACAAGAACAGACCTCGACTTACAAGTTTACCTTTTCGCCTCTTTACCTTTACAAATTCGTAGACCAGAGGCTTTTTTCTTCTTCTATTTCTTCCTTTCTACCTATGCACAACAAGTGCTTGAGAAAATGCCTAACCTATCTCTATACTATCTATCTGTATGGGGATTCTTAGGGCTACCTTCCGCTTGCTTCCTTCTCTCTCCTTCGGCCTCCTTATATAGGCTTGCAGTGCATCTCTTTCTCGGCCTGGCGGTTATGTTGGGATGGCCTCTTCCCTCCTCTTTTCTTTGTTTGGATATACTGGCTGTACGGTGCACCGCGATATGTTCAGTGGGTCCCGTCGCCTCACTTCTCTTCTATTTCACAGGTACCGCGCGCACCCGTCTTCTATTCGCGAAGGGATCAATCACAACGAGATTCGAATACCCAGCGACGTTCCTTTCTTCTCCTGCTCAAGACTTGCTGCGGTGTATGCGAAACAGGTATAGCCATCTTCATTGTTCGTACGGAGGGAAAGAAATTTTGAAGTTGTGGCTGTTTTTTTTCGTTTCTGTGATTGCTGGAGCCGTCCAGTCTGTGCAGCAATTCTATATTTATACTGGGGCTTGCTATGTATTTATTTATCATGCCTCTTTCCTTTATTTCCTTTGGTCATACTCTCATCTACATTTCGGTATTTTTATTAATATCTCAACATCAGCCTTTTCCTTTCTTTCATCATTTTTTTACACCTCAACAAGTTCATGGGCCAAGACAAGGCTCAAAGCCCACTGCAAATTTCGGTCATGTAAGGACATTTTTGTCCATCAAAAGGTTGGTACAGATCTAGGTCATGAGGTCTATATATATAGGTTCATTTTGAGAAAAACCCTAGTCTCCTTTCCACTCTCTCTCCTCTCTTGACTTGGCCGAAATTCTTCCAAGGAGAAGAAATTTTCAGAAATTTCTTTATCTTCCTCTCTTCTATTCCACATCTAGCTCATGTGTTGAGCACAAATTTCCCTCCTCCATTAAAGTATAGACTAATTAGAAGAGGGAAAATATTTGGATTAGTCTCTTTCCTTCCTCTTGCTAGCACTTGAGTTGCAAGGAAGTGGTTAATCTCTAGGTGGACTCGGGACGATCGTCAACCTTGGTGGAGGCGCGGAGAGCACGCCACCGACTCCTAAACCGTAGAAACAAGCCTCCTTATTACCATATTAGGAGAGGTATTGAAGTTCCTAACATTCTCTTGTGTCGAATTGACTTTAAGCACTAGATCCTTCTTGTTTGTGTTTTAATTGGATTAATTAAGAGTAATTGGTCACAAAAATTAAAATTAAGCATTTCCTAACATATATGTATCCCTTCTTAATACAATTATCAATCAAACAATCTGTTCAAAATCCAAATCATATATGTTAACAAAAGGCTGTTGAAAAATTTTCCACCAAGTCTCTATACCAATGGTTGGAATATGAGGGATGGGCACACATCTGATAATGTTTGGCTTTGGGAATTAAAGTTACCTATAAAGATAAAGATGTTTCTCTAGATTCTAAGTAAGAGAAGATTGCATGTGTCCCGACGATTGGGGGTTCCAGATTCAGAGACGGGCTCACTGAAGTCAAGTGACGGTTAAGTCAAATCTTTGCCATTGAAATTATTTAGTTTAGAATTCAGTCTGAAATTCTAGAAATTGTAATTAGTTTTTGGAAACTATACATTTGGGCAATAAATAAAGATATAATTTGTTATGTTATCTATGGTATTTTGTACTATTCACCTTGTATTGATAGAAAAAAAATAGCCTTGCGAATATACAGGTAATTGCGGCGGAGATGATTGTCATCCCTAGTCGGTAGGGTGTGACAGCATCCTTTCCATTATCTGTTACATTGTACGGCGGGAATGTTGTACCAGAATTTTTAAAAATTGTAGCAGCACATCCTCCTTCTTGACAGCTCTAATTCTAGAAGAATGATGCACCTTGCATCCAAACTAGTTATGTGTTGCTTCTCTCCTACTGGTTTTGTAGTTCTTTAAAGTTTTAATTTTTTCAGCTTGCTTCGGTTCCTTAATGTTTTTTTACTTTAACTTGATAGCCGGTTCCCTGCTTGGGAACGAGAGCTTCCCTTTTTTTTCATTTTTTCTTTTGTATTGTACTTTATAAACTTTTTTAATTCAATATGAAAAGGTAACGGGCTTGACTCATACTTTTATCTAAAAAAAAAATTCCCAGCTGCTAGAAAAGTTTTGTAGTAAATCAATAACATGCAAGCTTTTAAAAAACGTCGTTTTTTTCGAAATAACGATATTTTGTAACCAATCGCACGAACGTCACAGAAAAAAATGGTAAAATAACATAACGCGTCATTTACGTTTTTTCGCCGAAAAAACAATAAAAAATTACATTTTTACGGCGAAAAAACGTGTACAATATCAAAAAACATATCGTGTATTGAGAACATAGTTTATTTGATACATATCGTGAATAAAATGCCTAGAGACGTTCAATATCATGTACAATATCATTTACCACTGCCTCTCTAAGTACAATATCATATACCAATCGTCCATACAAATGCAGTATTGTACACAAAAATACAAATTATGTTAAAATTTTCAATCATTTTCAACCATTTTACTTTTCTAAATCAAGTAAAATGGTTGAAAATTTAAACATAACTCGTAAAAGTGTTTGTTGGAGATGTATATAGAGGAGTGGAGGATCGACCAATCTGTTAGGAAATGCTTAATTTTAATTTTTGTGACTAATTACACCTAACTAATCCAATTAAAACACAAGCAAAAGGGATCTAGTGCTCAAGTTCAAATTCAACACAAGAGAAAGGTATAGGAATTGTACCTCTTACGAAATCGTATTCGCGGTGTTCGACCAAGGCATGAGAATCGATGGCGTGCCTTCTCCACCATCTTCACCATGTCTAATAGCCGCCCTCGAGTCCACCAAGGAGAATTAATCACGTTCTACAAGCTACGTGCTAGCATACGCAAAGAACAAGCCTAATCCTTATGGTTTTCTCTCTTGCATCAATCAACAACCTTGATTTAGTGGAGAGAAAATAGCTCAACACATGAGCAAAAAAGAGAAAGAGAGGATGAAAGTGGCGGCCTCCATGGAAGGAATGAGAGGAGAGAGAAAAGCTAGGTGGAGGCTCTCATAAGTGGTCCTTATATAGAGCACAAAACCTAATTGATCTCTTGCATAATTACAACTATGCCATCCCACCTACCACCATATTGGGCAGCCATGAAATGGGCCTATATGGGCCACTTAATTCACTCAATTTAGTCTCTAATTCTATTAATTAAAGCCTTATTTATTTACTCTTTAATTGGGCTATCTATTTGCTACCAAATAACGGCCCAATTAATTAATATAACCATTTATATTAAAATTGTGTTGAACTAAATTAATTATTAACTCATTAATAATTATTTTAGGATTAGTTAATTCATTAATTTATTTCTATATGATCTATTGACTTAATTAATTATAACGGTTCGCAACGGTATATAATTAATTAATCAATCTTATCATATTTTCACAGTACTTACTGCTGTGAATAAATAAATAATGCACTGTGTGATTAATGTCCTATTTGTGTGACCCTTTGAGGATTTATGCTATGTTGGACATGGAATTAAATCGTTATTTAATTCCAATAATCATAAGCGGTATCTAGCAACACGTTATGATTCCTAATTCGCATAAATAATGTACTGCTACAATATTTAAATCCTGCATAAGAGAATAATAGTATTTCTCTATTTTGATTCTTATGTCTCACGATATCATCGTATAATCTAAGATAGGAATGTGTCATTCTTGCAGATTATATGTTTCTTGATCTAGAGTTGATCGCTTAGTTGCGCGCATACGATCCAACTCCATCAAGGGGCCCAAACTGATATCGTCACTCACTAAGTGAATTAATGAGGGACATACGATTTTCTTGATGATTAGCTTTTTCCCGCACAATTCAAGATAACATAAATAAAGTCCGTATAGCATCCCTTATCGGGAATCAACGGTAGACAATATTTATTGAACATATCCTCATGTGGAAAAGATAAACATCTCAAACTTAGAACCAAAATCATAACGAAATAAATAATGACACATAACACAATCCATATATTTATTTCGTTGGGTCAAGTTCTCTACTATATTCCATAACATACACATATGCAATTAAGTTGGTAACTCTTTACCTATGATTTGTAGAACTTTATCATCACTTAACTTGCATACTAATCTTATATGATAATCAATGTTTCTTGTTAATTATCAAAATTATGGACCGTTTAGATTTATTATTGTCATTCTAAAGAATGATCCACAGAGATCTACAATTCAGATCCTCAACCTAAATAATTTGTCAATAATAAACCTAGGAACAGATGATAAAATATCATCCATAACATAAACTAATATTTAAGTCATTAAATTATTAATTTCTAGGACATAACTCCAACAATCTCCCACTTGGCCTAGAGTCAATCAGTAGTGATTTCTAGCCAACGAAGAATTGAGAACGATGTCATATATCTACATATATACATGTCTCGGACCCCAAAAAGAAATAATACGCTTAAAGCTAGTTACTCATATGTCCACCACGTATGGATGCATAACTTCATCTCGTATACTGCTTAAGGTAGAGGTCATGTTAGAGTGTTCGCTGTGTTCGCGAACCTATCCAATTTTGTTTGACCCTATATATATATACTACTATATATATGTTCTTGATCATCATCATATAATATCAAGTGATATCGTTATAGATCATATTTGAATCTCAAATGTAACATTGGGTTCTTTAGGAGTAAGTTATGGTTCGAGATGCATAGAACCATAATAGCTCGACTAAGAACTCGATCCAAATAACCTTCTTTTATTGCTTCACAAGTAGCTTTATATTTTGTTTTGGTGACGAAACGGTTGTAATATTCCTTTTAGAATACCTTCTAAACTTACAACACCACCTTATAGTATTAATTAAATGCCGTGGGCGTTGAATTCCATTTTTTTCAGTTTCGACACGGCATATCTAACTCTCCTTCTGATTAGTGTTTACCAAAAATCCGCCGGGTTAGACCCGCCCCATGGACCGGACCGGACCGCCCCGGACCGTCCATGGACCGCGATGGACCGAAGGGTTAGACCGGGGCGGGTCTACGGCGGGTTTGGGCCGCCCTTTCTAAAAAAATCCGTGTTAACCCGCCCCGTCTTAACCCGTGGACCGAGCCGCCCCGCCCCTTCAACCCGTCTTAAAACCGTGCAATGTTATTATTTTATTTTATAACTCCGTCTATGTTATTATTTTATAAAATAATTTAATAGCATAGCCGATCCCAAATCCGAAAAAAAAAGAATAACTTTATATAATTATATTCAAATTTTTCATTTAATAAAAATAAAGAAAAAAAGTAAAAGTAAAAACTAAAAATAATTAACGGAAAATTAAAAAACAGAAAAAAAATATTGAAAAAACAAAAAAAATATTGAAAAAAAAACAAAAAAAGAGAAAACACAGCAAAAAAAAAATTATAGTGATTACTATAGTATATAATATACATGTAGTTTATATATATACTAACGAAAAATCTAAAAAAAAATAGTAATAAAATAAATAAAAAAATCGGCAGACCGGACTATCATAACTCGTGCGGATTATATGAGACGGATTTAAGAAGAGTTAGAACCAAAACTTTTAAGATGGACCGTCCTAACTCGTCCCGTCTTAACCGTGTACCGTCACCGGTTGGACAGCCCCGCCCCGTTTGGTGATATTCTCCGTAGCCTCTGATCTGCCTCTGTCCCTCCATCTCCTTCTCTCGCTCTCCGTAGCCTTTCTGCCTCCTCATCTCCTCCTCCGCAAATCATCCCACTCCAATCCCTCCCTCACGCGATTGCCTCCCGTCCTCCACGCGGCCCTCTCTCCTTCTTCGTCGCTTCTTCCTCCACCAAACCGACCCCACCTCCGCCTCATCTCCTCTCGAAGCACCTCCGCCTCCTTTCGAAACCTAAGTTTGCTAATTTCGCCTCCTCCCGAAAAACCTCCGCCTCCTCTGGAAGCGACCTCGATCAGAACCTCTGCCTCATCTCTTTGGTCAACACTTCCCCGCCTTCCTCTCTAAGCAGTAAGCATCCGATCAACACCGCCGACTTTCTCTTTTAGCTCTTACATTTGTTTAATTTTGTTTCCATAATAAAAACTTAATGATTTTAGTTTAATGATAATTTCAGTTTGAAAAACACCATAGAAGTATGCTTATGCTGGTCATTTTGAAAAAAATTAAAGATAATTTCAATTTCTTAAATTCAATTCATTAAAAATCTTTCTTTTTTTATGAGTCTATTGCTTAAACATGTAATCAGGCCTTAATTACTTTCTTCCATTACTTAGATGTTAAATCCCACAATTCAACACTTTCCCCTCTTTTTATTTTTGGAAGAAAAAATTTAGAGGACATGCTAAATAGTGACAATGTTTCCTTTTTTAATAATAAAAAAACTGCCAATTTAATGTTGCTCTTTCAAAAGTACTTCTCCGCCGAACTTGCGGCACCTCAAAACCCTTGACAGATCTTTCGAACTAAATTGGAGATCAGAGCTAATAGGTCGGTCATACCATGTTTGCAGGATTACGAGGTGGATAGATGGAGGCCGATTTAAAGGCATTGGAGGAGGAACACAAGATGAAGCTTTTGACAAGGTTGATGATTGTATTTATTTCTTTCTGAAGCAGGATTTCTTCATGGCAGTCACCAATGATTCCAACTTTCTATTCCCTAAGGTCTACCAATCTCTCTCTCTCTCTCTCTCTCTCTCTCTCTCTCTCTCTCTCTCTCTATCTATCTATCTCTTACTGTTTCTCCTTGGCTCTTTCTATCCTTCAAATCTTTTTTTTTTATGTATAACAAGGAAATGAACCAACAGAAGAAGAGGGCTAATGCTGACTAAACATGCTGGTGAGTATTTGCACTAATTTTCCTTTTATACTTCTTTCTCTTTTGAATTTGTGGTTCATGTTTAAATTTATGCAAAATAGTCAAAGAGAAAAAGAACCACAAGAAAAACTTATGCACATGTAGACCTTTCAGATTAAAACAACTGGTAAAGGGCAAATGTTTAGAGAGAAGGGGTAAAGGAACTTTTTGAATTTATTGTTATAAGAACTGCTTCATGTTATCAGCATTCTCCTTTATTTATTGTTTGTTTGTTTTGCTTATCAAATTATAATTAAAGAGGCAAAGTGAGTTTTGTATTCTGAATTTGAGCTTTTATTCGTTCTAACTTCTTATAAAGATGTACGTGAAACATGCATTTGGTCTTACTATGTTTTTTATGCTTGCCAGAGAGGTGCTGGATTTCAATACATAACCCATTTCTTATAAAGATGTACATGAAACATGCCGTTGATCAGTGTTTTAAGAACCAGGTAATTTCTGATGAGCTAACACCTATTTATAATTTTTCAAAAAGATCTTTTGCAACGTAGCAAACCCATTACCTTATACGAACTGTATTCACTGGTACATACCATTGACTGGTACTATCTGCGCTCACTATTTAACTTCATACACCAACATTAGACTTAATAAAGCATACGTAAATTAAATAATTAACTTTTGTCCTATTTAACAGTCTGGGAATTTATTAACTCAGAAAATAAAGCATACATCACTATGGCTTTCGATTTGCAAATCATGGCTGAAGCCGATAAGGGAGGTAAGGTAATTTTCTTAATAATTCAAGAGAACGTTGCAAATGAAACTATAAAAAGAAAAACAAAACTCAAAATAAAGTGACCTCAGTGAAGACGCTTATCATGCAAAATGGACCTTTGAAATTTTGTTAGTACATTCCAACCTTTACCATTTAAGGGTACTAGGTGACTGCTTATTGCGCCAAGAAGAAAAATATTTTGAGCGTTTGTGTTTATTTGGTATAATGATAATGCTTCGTGGTGATTTTTTTTGCTTGGGATGTAGTGTGTTTTATGCATTGGCTATGACAAATTCTTATTAGATATTACCAATTTACCATTGTTATAGGATGATGAGGCTGCATTGCTATAGAAAGCTCTTGCTATGTCAATCGATGATGCAAGACCCATGTCAGACATTTGGCACTAGGTTAGTTTATACCTTAATGTGGAGCTAACTTTTTCAGTAGCTGAATCAGAGAGTTGATAATTGATGTTTAGAAAGTATAATAAAAACTTAGAAAATTGGGTTTCCGCTGGTACGAATTGTTTGGAAGGTAATTTGAAGATTTCATTTTTGACATTTATATATCTAGCTTATTTGAGGTTTGTGCACTTTGATGGAGTTTGATTCCAGTTACCTTTTTTATTTTTTTCCTATAGATAAATCTGAACAAGTGAAGGTATTATCAGCTATCTCATGCATATGTCCTTCAATTCGAGATGTTTCGTTTATACCTCCAATATGCTCAGTATCACACATATTCAGACTGAAATCTATGGCTCTGTTTGGATAGTATGAGATTAAGGGTAGGATTAGCTATTCAGGATTAAGATTCTTAATCCTAAATTCTTAAGAATAAGTTTAATCTCAGATTAAGACTTTTTGTTTGGATGAGGAAAGAATAAATAATGAGCTTTTCTTTCTAATCTCAACTCTTATTCTAACAAAATGTCGGATTAACTAATCTTAGTCTGATTAAGAATAAGCTCTTAATCCTGGACTGTTTGGATGGTTTCTTAGTCCCGAATAGCTATTTAGTCTAGAATAATCCTTATTCCTAACTATCCAAACAGGGCCTATAGTATTAATTAAATCCCGTAAGTGTCTGATTCCGCTATTTTTTTTTCAATTTCGACACGGCAATATTGCTTTCGTTAGCGAAAACAATCTGAGTCGTTCGTTAGTTTATGCTAAAATCTGATCGTTCGTTTTTTCTCCGAACAATATGTTGCTTCTCTCTCTCTCTCTCTCTCTCTCTCTCTCTCTCTCTCTCTTCCGTTGATCTCGCCAACCCATCATCCCTTTCGAGCGCCTCTCTCTCTGCCACCTCCGTCTATCCCACTCCAACCCCTTCCCAATGCTACACATCTTCTTCTCTGTCGAATTCGCACCATTCCAAAACCCTCGACAGATTCTTCGCCGGATCCTCACCCCCTCTGGTCTGCCCCCACCACCTCTATTGACCATCCTGTCCCACCAACCTCTCTCTCTGCATAATCTTGGTTCCTTTTTTTTTAAACTTTTTTTTGTATTTTTTTTCTAATTTATCTTTGGAGCTGGGTCTTTGTTTTTGTTAATCTCTTACATTAAACATTTTTTTTTCTTTATTGTAATTGGTCATTCTTTTATCAAAGCCATGGAATTTTTGTTTTTTTTATTATTTTTCGTTCCCCTTTCTTTGTGTAAAGCTGTAATTTAAGGTTGCATATTTTTAATTGGATCACATTTCTATGTAGATTGCAGTGGTGGGATTTTGTCGTTGATTATGACGCACGCTGCTCCATGTATGAGAAGAATGTGCTAAGACTGTTGTCAAGGATCTTGGTAAGTTCAGTAATATAAGATTGACTGATTTCAGGTGCAAATTCCACTGGTAAATGTTTTGTTCCAAAAAAAAAAAATTTCCTCAAAATTGCTCAGTTTGGTACATACTGTAATAATAAGTAAGATCAATAGGTACAGGTGCAAGCTTAGCAGTTGAAATGCCCTCATCAGCAGTAACCACAATTTTTAACTGAAATTCATAAAAAGTCTTAATTTTAGTCTTAATTCTCAAATAAATCCTCCATACTTAATATAAAATTAAGGGACAATAGGCTTTGTAAATTACAATTTTTTATGTTTTGGAGCTTTTACAAAATTAACAGCAAGATTACTGGTACCCTTCTTTAAATATTCCATTACGGAGGATAGATTTACAGATATACAATCAAGACTAGATAGAACTTCAGGAAATAGCTGCTCATTGTATTTTGTGTTGCTCAGCTGATTTGAGAGACAGATCAAGCTTGACCGTTGTTAACAACCTCATTTCTGTTACTGCATTAGGCAAGTGTGTATGGTTCTTATTCTTAGTTCCCTGAATCTTATAAAGTTGCACCATGAAATATGGCAACTGTTTTAGGTGTTACTTTTTATTCATTTATCAGTAAGTTACTTTTCTTTATTCTGTAGTTGCTTTGAAGATTTTTTGCATATTTTTCTGCAAGAAAGCTCATGTTGTGAAAGAAGGTTAATTTCGGCATTCCTGGCCTATAATTTGCTCTATATTTGAACCATTGGGCTGTCTTTTTGATCTTCTATATTCTTGACAATCCAAATTTCGAATCTGATTGGTCTATAAAAAACCATATTTAAAACTAGGGGGAAATAATAAATAGACTAATGGAGTTTCTGTAAAGTAAGAGTTTTTTTTAGACAACTTAGCAGCGGCTGCTAAGGAATAGGAAAAAAAAAACAAGAAAAAAACCAGAGCTACACAAACCAACCGGCCAAGAAGACTTGACAATGGTGCCTGTCAAGTGAACTTGTGTTTTTTGGAGAGTGGCCTCTGCTCTTTGCTTTCCTTTTACATTCTTCTTTTATTTTAATTGAAAGAAGGGGGTGGGGGGTGGAGTGGATAAGTAATGACATATGGCAATAGTAGATGAAAGCTGTTATATAAATTAGCTTATTTTGAATTTGGGGTTCTGGGCTTCTAGTTAGTCCAAAAGAGTGAAAATAAATGAAAAGAAGAAATTTTTATTATGTCTGCATTGTTGATACAATGCTACAACTCCATAAGAAGGTGATAATTGATTCACAATGATCTCATTTTGATTTTCCATTGTAAATTTATTTTGTCTGTGCTTCCTTCACTGTTTCATTTTACATTATGTTTATCATTCTTTCTGACTTTTAATTAGCTATTTATTGCGGTTCTGAACTTCCTGGGTGCTTCTCAAGCTCTCAAAGTTGTACCTCCGACCTCTAATTGTGCGCCTTAAATTTATTGACTGTTCCATCCTCTTTTTTTGTAGTGAATATGGATGGCACTTGATGTTCTCTTGGTAGCTATTTCTCATAAATATTTTAGATATTTAATAAATAAATATCTCACACACGAGTTTCATCTTGTACCGTGAAAAATTATGCAACTATTCGAGGGCTTCCCTTGAACTACTGTTTTTCGGCTAACAAAAACAAATAAGTGAATGAAAGCCGGAATGTTGTTCAAATAGTTTGCCCCGAGGTGGATAAGGAAAAGGACATTGACATTCACATCTGGAACATCATAAGCTAAATGTTGAGGCACCTCTTCGTTCCAAATTTTCCGAGGGTTTTGAGCGATGAGTTGAGGCACCTTGCATTCCAAATTTCAGACTGGCTTTCAATCGCTGGATATGTCCCTTTAATTGTAATTTATTTTCACAAAGGGTGCGTTTGGATCATTGGAAGAAAGAAGAAGAAAAAAAATTATAAATAATCCAAACTCTTTACAAAATTACACACTTTTCAATACTTCTTTTCACTTCTTTCCTTCTTTCCACACCTATCCAAACGGAGCCAAAAGTATTACATGTATCTTAGATTGCAATGTAATTTGACTCGACATTATCACCTCACAAAGCTAAATGTTGGATTACTGTACATTATGACCTCACAACATATGTAAATAGTATATGGGACATGTTGTTGAAAGCCTGGTTATTGATCGATATTGCCATATGAAACGATCAATAATGCAATAAATATTTGAGTTACACCGAACCACAAGCAGCTGATGATTGAGTACACAATCGAACCAAGCTTCCCAATTTCTATGCTTTGCAAGGTACTCGCATTCCTTGTGCCTACAAAATCAGGACACGTCACTTGTCGCTTTGCTGGACAAAATGCATTCTTGCTTTACGAAAGCGAGCTAGTTGAGTTGGTTATTTCATATCATTATCATCTATATAGGAGACTAAAACACATATTTATGTTGTATCTTCTTCATTGAAATTTTTTAATGCTATTTACTTCAGGTCAAGCAACGCAAATCGCAGCCAAAATTAACAAAGAGACAAAATGGAGATATCAATATGGAGATCGTATTAGACGGTTTGGATCGGTCATTTTGAACTAAATTTCGGAAATTTGAGCGCGACTCACGGACGCTTTGGTGAGTTGCAACTCACCATAGCAAAACTATATATATATATATATATACTGGTTTCACCGTCCAAGATCCATCCACTGCTACCTAGTACCAGTCGCAAACCTCCATAATAGAACCCCTAAATCCAATAATTCGAGGATGTTAAATAGGAAAACAAGGAGGATATTGGTAAAATGAGAAATAGACAAAAAGAACATACTAAAAATACAAATACACATGCGAAATCCCAAATATAAAATAAACAAGAATAAAATTGGGCGTGCACCACCAAGAGCAGTTGCTCAGCTGTTCTCCATCTCCTCTATGTCACTGCAGCCGTAATACTCATCGTTTGCTGGTGGTCCACCAGAGGTGATACCTGTTCAGAACAATAAGAGAAAAGGAGGAATCAAACAGAGTACCAATAGAAACATAACACCATATCATTTTGGCAAAGGGTATTTGAATTTTGATACAAAAAGGTTCTGCAGCCTCTTCCTCTCTGTGCTTACCTCGGTCGTGTTCTCTAACTTGCTCGTTCAGCACATCCAGATTTGCCCTCTTCAAAAAGCAATTCTTCCACGAGATCTTTGTAAATAGAGACTTCCAATTTCTTGAGCTTTGCGAATTTGGCACCCCCGGAGAGTCAGCTTGGCCCCAATATATGAAAAGTTCCATAGACGGAGGTTGAGCAGGTTGGGAAGTTATTAATTTGGCTTGCATTCCAAATTTCAGACTGGCTTTCTTATTGTCTAAATAAGTAAAAATTAATAATATATAAATGCATTTAGTGGTATTTTAATGAAATATAATTACACAATTTCTTATTTGCTGATATATAATTTATTTTACGAACATATCTTTGACATATAGGCTCCGTTTGGATGGCTTCTTTCCGGAATAAGGAATAAGGAATAACCACTTTTTACCAATAAATTTATTTCTAACCATCCAAACTCTTCACAAAAGTTACACACTTTCCAATAAATTTACCCATTCCCAATAAATTTCTTCCCTTCTTCCTTCTTCCTACCTTATTCTCTTCTTCCCACTCCAATCCAAACACAACCAGAGAGAGAAGAATCAGGCGTTTCAATTCAGGAGTGTTCAGATAAAAGGGTTAACAATGCCATTTTTAAAAATACTAGGGTGCTCGAACTAAACGGTGGGTGTTCAAATCAATTCCCGGACTTAGCATGTCATGTAATTTTCATTTGCTAGATTGGTACTTTTAAACTATGTTCCAAATTTTGACGTTTAAATTTATTTTTGTGTTGTGATAATAGCAGTGATATAATGTGCTATGCGAATGTGGTACCAATTGGATATGCAACGTGGGAAAAAGGGGCCGATATTTATTGTGGTTTACATGTCGCATTACCGTGGGTTGGGGTGTGACAGACTGACAGTTAGTAACTTTATTTAGTATCAACGATTCAAACGCGACACAATGTAACGCATTACTAAGTTTATCATGGTTATCTCTCAATTATCTCGTTTCAATTTAATAGATAAGATATGTTGACAAAACAAAGCCAACTGACTGTATCACCTTCCATGATCAGATTACAAAAAATTGCTTCAAAACTTTTTTTCAGCTTAAAATATAGTTAGTTGGAGAAATTTAATAGTTATCTTATTAATTCAATAAAGAAAAAATGAAAAATATATTTTTTTGTAAATGATGTAAGACAAAAACACATAACTTAAATTAATAAGCATATTTAAGGGAATACTTTTCAAAGATATCTGCCTATGTACTTAAAAAATTGAACTGCTTTAAACAAAGATACCTCCATGAATAATGTTAACTATTTTCTATGTGGAGAAATATTGAAGTCTAATGAGATATGCCTCCAGCCATCCAGTATGGATTATACAATATCGG
>JAMFTS010001658.1:0-15000 GCA_028095005.1 Rhynchospora pubera
AAAACCGAATAAATAAAGAAAAGGAAGAATTCCATAATACGATAAAACAATGGAGAATCTTGTTATTGAATAATAATATATTATTCAATAATTCGAATAAAAACAAAAACTATTCAATTTTAAAAAATTGAATATTACATATCAATTTTTATAATTTTTGAATCTATGTGTTAAAATTAAAAAAAAACCAACTGAGCTATAACCCTTCTCCGAAACATTTTAACAAAAAAAAGATTTTTTGTCAAGATAGATTTCATATATTTCTATATGAATTAAAAAAATAGGAAATTTAATAAAAAAAAAGATACAAAAGATAAATAAAAAAATAAATAAGAGGAGACCCTCCCATTTCCTATGTATTTAATTCCTTCTCCTATAAAAAAACTTGTAACACCGATTCCATTTGGAATCCCATCAATTATACGTCTATCAAAAAATTCAGTGAATTTACTTAATCTTCTTATACCGAATGTAAAAACATTCGTATAAAAAATGTCTATACAACCACGATTATATGACCAATTATATATTGGATTTTGTATTTGATCTAAGAAATGTCTTTTAAACACCATTTTTGAAAAAATGCATTAATAAGATAGAAATTCGAGAAAAAGGAATTTCTAGATCCATAAAAAAAGGATGCTATGCATAATCCGAAAGTTGCTATACTTACTGAAATGAGTGCATTTTGAAAGAATTCATATGAATTCACACATTGGTTTGAACTTTCAATAAAAGAGTTTTTTGATAAATTTAACCATTTTGATAATAGATCAAGATCTATTTCTCTTTCATCAAAGTGAATTCCTATTGAACCAATAAACAAGGTAAAAAAGACTAGTAGGAGAAGAGGAAACAGCATAGTATTATCTAATTCATGAGGATATATAGAAGTATATTTATTTGCAAAAATAGTATTGAAACAGTGTATCTTATTTTTTATACTATTTTTTTTTTTTGAGAAAAAAGAGACATTTTTAGTAATTTTTGATAAAGGCAAAATATTATTATTATTTGATTTCTTGGATCTGCTTTTACCCCATGGAGATATTGAATAAAACAAATTTGTTTTAGTACTACTGTAACCTTGAAAATGCACACGCAAATATCCATCAAAAGTAAGTATATATACTCGAAACATATAAAATGCTGTTAATCCCGCTGTGAAATAAGCTATTATCCGAAAATTTGAGAATAAAACCAGCTATTTGTAAGAATCTCATCTTTAGACCAGAAACAGGCAAGGGGTGGAATACCACAGAGAGAGAGTGTACCTAATAAAAAAGCAGTTCTTGTAATAGGAATATATTTAGTTAAACCACCCATAAAACGATATTTTGACTTTTTTCTGTTGAGTATCCAACAATAGGTTCCATTGAATGGATAATAGATCCAGATCCTAGAAACAATAAAGCTTTAGAATAAGCATGGGTGATTAAATGAAATAAAGCAGCTTGATATGAACCTATTCCTAAAGCTAGTATAATATAACCCAATTGAGACATTGTAGAATAGGCTAAGCATCTTTTAATGTCTTTTTGAGCAAGAGCCAAAGTAGCTCCTAACAATAATGTTATTACACCAATTGAAGAAATAATATGCATCATATAAGGTGTTATTAAGAAAAGGGGAAACAGCCGAGCCACAAGAAAAATCCCTGCTGCTACCATGGTAGCAGCGTGTATAAGAGCAGAAATAGGAGTGGGTCCTTCCATGGCATCAGGTAACCATATATGAAGGGGAATTGTGCGGATTTAGCATTGCACCAACAAATAATAAAAAGGTACATAAAGTAATAAATAAAGAATTTACTTCATTATTTTGGATTAAATTATTGGTTATTTCAAATAAATCTCGAAATTCGAAACTACCTGTTATCCAATAACACCCTAAAATTCCTAATAATAAACCAAAATCGCCTACACGATTAGTTACAAAAGCTTTTTGGCAGGCGTTTGCAGCGAGAGGTCGGGTAAACCAAAATCCTATTAATAAATAAGAGCACATTCCCACTATTTCCCAAAAAATATAAATTTGTATCAAATTTGAACTTGTAACTAAGGCCAACATAGAAGTATTAAAAAGATTTAAATAAGCAAAAAATCTCAAATATCCTTGATCATGAGACATATAATTGTCACTATAAATAAGAACTGTGATTCCAACAGTAGTGATGAGTACTGACATAATTGAGGTAAGTGGATCAATCAAATACCCAAACTCTAGTGAAAAATCTTTATTAATGGTCCAAGACCATAGAGATTGATAAATCAAACTCCCTTTTATTTGTTGAATAGAAAGGTTCAAAGAAAAGATTATAGTTATAATTAACAAGAAAATACTTGGAAAAGCCCATATTCGGCGAATATTTTTGGTTGCAGCCGGAATAAGAAGAAGTCCAAGCCCTATGAATATAGGAACAGGAAGTGAAAGAAAAGGTATTATCCATACATATTGATGTATATGTTCCATAAAAAATGAAGAAGATTAATAATTTTAAATTGATATTCTTTTCTAAATTTCGAATTCACCAATTCTTATCTTTTTGAAGTAAGATATTTGAAACTTAATAATAATGTAAAGAATAAAGAGAAAATATGGGAATAAGAAAAGAAGAAATCAGACAATAAGACTTTAAGTTAAATAAAAAAATTTACAATTTTTGTGCTTTATTTGATATGATATGAGAATATCATGAAAATATTAATAAGTTTTTACAAATCGATTTCTTAAGAAACAAAAGGGAATTCTGATTCAATAAAACTAGGATAAAAAAATCTTTTTTGATTTTTAAAATTCTTAGATGAACGAATTTGGCCTTTTTTAACTAATTTCACTATAAATTAACTAGGAAATCCAAATTAGTTAAATCAACTAAATAACTAACTGGGAAAGAAGAAGTCAAAAATAAAGGAAAAAGGGGACCAAAAATTTGGATTTTTTTGATTTTGATTTAGAATTAGCAATTCTTAGAATTTGGAATCATTCTAAGTATTTCTATTGTCGAGCCATAGTAATTGCACCTATCAAGGAAACTAGAAGAATTATAGAAATGAGTTCAAAGGGAAGAAAAAAATCTGTTGCTAAATGAATCCAATTTGTTGAACGTTATTTGTGAGTTCCTGTTCTATAATTTGATTTGATCTTGTAGTCCAAAGAATCCCGTACCATGATGTATCTGATATAGTAGCCATTAGTGAAAAAAGAATAGTTGTACAAATCAGTGAAGTAACCCCATCTCTAATGGTCCGAAGATAGGAATCATTGGAATATTCTGAACCATTCATGAACATTACAGCAAATAAGATCAATACATTTATGGCTCCGACATAAATAAGGAGCTGTGCGGCAGCTACAAAATAGGAGTTCAATGAAATATAGAATAAGGATATACAAATAAGAACCAATCCCAACGAAAAGGCAGAATAAATTGGATTGGTAAGTAATACTACCCCTAGACCCCCTAATACAAGAACTGATCCTATAAATACCACAAGAATATCATGTATTGGTCCAGGTAAATCCATTATGTAAAAAAAAAAAAGAAAGAACTTCAAATCTATCATGACCGTACTAAATGGTCCAGGAAAGGAAAAGGGGTTCCCCTATTTTGTTCTTATATATAATATAGTTTATGATCCATTTATCATAGAATGAAATGGAAATATGGATGAATGGAAATCGAATTTTTATCCGAAAAAAGACTCGTTTGAATAGTGGTTCAAATTGTATATTTCGAAATCATCCCATCACGAAAAATCGATTCTCAGTTTCAATCAAAGAGTGATTCTCGACAATAAATAGTTATGAGTTTGATTTGTAGTTACTGACTAACCAAAAAAAATCTTAGTAATTAGTAATCGTTCTGGAATCAAAGGAATTCTCTTTGTCTATTTGGATTGGAGTCGAATTCCTAACTGTTTGAATTGTGTAATCTCCAATTATTGAGATTGGTAACCGACCCAAAGCAATTTGATTATAATTCAATTCATGACGATCATAAGTAGAAAGTTCATATTCTTCAGTCATTGATAAACAGTTTGTTGGACAATACTCGACACAGTTACCACAAAATATACAAACCCCGAAATCAATACTATAATTAAGCAATTGTTTCTTTTGAATATCTCTTTCCAATCTCCAATCAACAACAGGTAGATCTATCGGGCATACACGAACACATACTTCACAAGCAATACATTTATCAAATTCAAAGTGGATTCGACCTCGAAAACGCTCTGACATGATTGATTTTTCATAAGGATATTGAATCGTGACAGGTAAACGATTTGTGTGGGATAAGGTAATTATGAAACTTTGCCCAATGTACCTTGCAGCTCGTATGGTTTGTTGACCATAATTCATGAACCCAGTTACCATAGGGAACATATTGGAAATATCCATGAAAAAAAGGAAGTTTCTTTCTCTTGTTTGAGAGATATTATGAATCGAGAATCTTGTTATCGTATTCTGTTATTTATAGTGAGACAAGTTGAGAAGAAGTTGTTAATAAAAGATTACCTAGAGAAATAGGTAAAAGAAATTTCCATCCAAGATTTAATAACTGGTCTATTCTCATCCTAGGTAAAGTCCATCTTGTTGTGATAGAAATGAAGAGAAACAAATAAGCCTTAGCTATGTAATAAAGATATCAATTGTCATTCCAAAAATTCCAGCCATTTGATTTATTCTGAAAAGTTCAGGAATGGGTATGTACGGAATGGAGAAATTCCACCCACCTAAGTAAAGAACTGTGACAAATAACGAAGAAACTAATAGATTTAGGTAAGAAGCAGATAAAAGAGAGCATATTTGATACCCGAATATTCGGTTTGATAACCTGCTACTAATTCCTCCTCTGCTTCTGGTAAATCAAAGGGCAATCTCTCACATTCGGCTAGAGAAGAAATGAGAAAAACTAGAAAGCCTATAGGCTGACGCCACAGATTCCACCCCCAAAAACCATATTTGGACTGTGCTTCAACTATATCAACTGTACTTGAACTGTTAGATAATCATAGTCGATAATAACATCACAGTTTTCATCGCTATTTCAAAACCGTACATGAAACCTCAGCTTCATACGGCTCCTCTATGGCCACAAAAAATGGAAGGACTAGTTCGGTATTATCGGCATCTTTCTTTGGGGGTAGACAGAATAAAGATACATCGGAGAGTCCCAAATTAGACCAATGGAATTCTGTCTGCTAGAATAATCAAAAACTTGCTTCCGAATTGATCTTATCCTTTATAATGAGAATCTCTCTTTGTTCGGTATAACTGAATCTTTCAATAAAATACTCGTTATATCAATGAATAAATATAAAGAATTAGGCATTCGTTCATGAATCATGATAAGAATTGTATATGAATCAATATGGAAGAAATAATCAAGAAAGATCTTTTCTTGATTATTCATTCCATATATGGCATTCCATTTCTTTTTTCCTCTTCTTCTGTCTCAGGGGAGGGTACTTCAAAAAAAAATAAAGGATTAATTCGTTCTTGATAGTCATTTTTTGAATCAGTGAATAGGAGCATACTCTAGATCGGAATCGTAGGGAAGTACTACTTGATCATTTCTACCAATTTCAAGTCCTTATTATGATTCGTTTTATGTGGAAAAACCTTTTTTTTGATACCTTCCATTATATCTATTACTAATCCTTTGTGTACCTTGGTGTTCCTAACTGTCCACTGACTTTTGATTGATCGCCGGTATAGTAATACATACAAGACAGTAGTAGAAACTCCATACAGTTGATCTTTTGTTTGCACCCGCTTCAAGATATGATGACTAATCAAAAAATCGCAATCTTGGGATAAACTGTTTATCCCTGCTTATGTTTCCTTCAACTGGATGCTTGTACGTACATAGGGAATGAGATTTTTTTTTCTTACTACAAATGGATAAGTTGTTTTGTTTCACTCATATAACTATCTGGTTTAACTAATCAACCCGAATGCTGAATCAAAAAATGAATGAGAATATCTATTCAATACATTGAACCTCTTTTTCTTCTTTGATTTCTAGAAGAAAGAGAGAGCAAAAGTTCATATTCCAGCGAATCACACGTAGAGATATTGATAATACACATAGAGTTAATGGTATTTCATAACTAATTGATTGAGCAGCAGCTCGGAGACCACCTGAAAAGGAATATTTATTATTCGATCCATATCCTGACATAAGAAGGCCAATAGGAGCAATACTTGAAATGGCGATCCATAAAAAAACACCTATACCGAGATCCGCTAAAACAAGACGATACCCAAAAGGAATTACTAAATAGCTTAGTAGAACTGATATGACTGCTATAGACGGTCCGACACTAAACAGACGAATATCTCCTCGAGATGGGAGGAGGTCCTCTTTCAAAAGTAATTTCGTCCCATCTGCTATAGCTTGAAGAATTCCCAACGGACCAGCATATTCAGGCCCAATACGCTGTTGGATCGCTGCGGATATTTCTCTTTCTAACCAAACAATGACGAGTACCCCTATCGTGATTTCCAATATCAGGGTCAAAATAGGTATAATCCATATCAGTCCATAGACTTCTTTGAAAAATCCCGATGTAGAGAAAGAATTGATAGTTTGTACTTCTGTTGTATCAATTATCATTTCAACGATCAACTTCTCCCATAATGATATCTATACTACCTAATATCGTCATGATATCAGCCAATTTCATTCTTTAACTAGCTCTGGAAGAATTTGCAAATTGATAAAACCGGGTGGACGAATTTTCCATCTCCAGGGGAAAACACTATTATCTCCTATCAAATAAATCCCTAATTCCCCTTTGGGGCTTCCACTCTGGCATAAAGTTCTTGTTTCGACAATTCAAAATTCGGTGAAGGTTTTTTACTTATAAATCGATATGCAAAATCATTCCATTCGGAATTCTTTGCTCTATCAAAGCGTCGGACTTCTAAATTCTCATAGGGTCCTCCAGGAATTCCCTCTAGAGCCTGTTGAATCATTTTTATGGATTCCTTCATTTCACCGATTCGTACTAAATAACGAGCTAATGAATCTCCTTCTTTTTGCCATTGGATTTCCCAATCGAATTCATTGTAACACTCATAATTATCAACTTTACGAAGATCCCATTGGATTCCAGAAGCTCGTAACATTGGCCCGGATAAACCCCAATTTACTGCTTCTTCTCCACCAATAATACCCACTCCTTCCACTCGTTCCAAAAAAATGGGATTCCGTGTAATAAGTTTTTGATATTCAACAACTCCTGTTAAGAAATAATCGCAGAAATCGAAACATTTCTCTATCCACCCATAAGGTAGATCCGCAGCTACCCCCCCGATACGGAAATAATTATGCATCATTCGCATACCTGTGGCGGCTTCGAATAGATTGTATATCAATTCTCTCTCTCTGAAAATATAAAAGAAAGGAGTCTGTGCACCGATATCTGCCATAAAAGGTCCAAGCCATAACAAATGAGAAGCTATACGGCTCAATTCCAGCATAATAACTCTGATATAGCTAGCTCTTTGAGGTACTTGAACATTTTCCAATTTTTCTGGTGCATTTACCGTTATTGCCTCTGTGAACATAGTAGCTAAATAATCCCACCGTGTTACATAAGGTAGATATTGTAGAATTGTTCGGTTTTCCGCTATTTTTTCCATTCCTCTGTGTAAATAGCCCAATATGGGTTCACAATCAATAACATCTTCACCATCGAGAGTAAGGATCAATCGAAGAACACCATGCATTGATGGGTGGTGAGGACCCATATTGACTATCATGAGATCTTTTCTTGTAACCGGTACAGTCATAACTTTTCCAGTCATATCTTTTCTTCCTGAATTCATTATTCCATGAATTCCTCAAAGTGAGGCTCATCAAAATGAAAAATCGAATACTACTAAATTCCAAAAAATTCAAACGATGAAATTAACGAGTTTGTGGTTCCCGAATATTCAATTGATCCATTAATTTATTATAACGTACTTGATTTTTCTTTGACAAATAAGCCAGCAACCGTCGGCGTTTTCCCAGAATTTTTCGTAGAGCCCTTTCCGATACAAAATCTTTTTTGTGCAATTCGAAATGGGAAGTAAGCCTCTGTATCTTATTGGTGAAACTGAATACTTGAAATTCAACAGAACCTTTGTTTTCTTCTTGTGGAATAATGGGAGTGGATGAATTTTGGACCATAAATAACAAAATTTTTCTATCTTTTTTCTTTTTCATGGATGATTTTTCCGATCAGGAAAAATCAAAAAATCAGGATTATGCCAGTTATTTGAATCTAGTTTTGGATTTATTCATATACTACTTTGTTATTCTATCCAAATCAAATGGAAGATTTGATTTGGATAGCAGGAGATAATCCATTTCTGTATTAAGGAAAAATGTCTTTAACGACAATTTGAAGAACTCTGCTAATTTCTTGATTCCTATGTTGGTATAGGAAATACACTATTTTCGAATTCTAGATTTTGGATACATACGTATCCTTAACATACTGAAACGACTTCCATTATTGGTATTAAACCAATAGCGATTCATACATAATAAATCTTCGAATCGGAAATTTGGCCAAAGAAAAGATTTGCATTTCACGAATTCATTGGGATCTGTATTTAGTTCCTTCTCATTGAAAACATTGAATAATTGGCTAGAGTTTTTTTTTTGTTTTCTTTTTTTTTTTTTTTCTTTCCATCGGATCGCTTTCTATCCCTAACATTCCAATTAGGGTAATTGAAAGAACTTAAAATTCGCAATTCTCGACAACGCCTAGAAGATAGAATATCTTCAGGACGAAGGAAGTCCTGACTTTGATGCTCATTTTCATTGAACAATGAGATATTGATACTTATCATTTGATATAAAATGGATTTCCCGTCTATTTTCTGACATAGACGAAATTCGTCGAATTTCAGATATTGATTTTCTAACAAAGAGGGGACACTGTCACTTTTCTCTGTTAACATTTCCATTAGTTCCAAATCTATCTCGCCTTTCTCGATCAATTTGGTACTTACTTGTTGTGGATCTCTTCTACGAGGTATAGGAATCCCCTTTTCCTTTTTTTGCAGATAGTCTTTGAACAGTCTAAGCAGGTGATAGCTCTCGTCTATCCCACTTTTTATTTTTTTCTTGGTTTCGGGGGTATCCAATCTTAATTGGTAAAGGAAAGATTTTTTGATCAAGAAATCAAATTCTTGCATGTCATTTAATCCTCTGATTATCTTCTTTTTCTTTTTTTCTTCACTTCCCGGTTCTGGTTCATAACGCACTTGTACTATAAAATCTTGTTCTGACTTATTTGTTTTTTTGACATTAAAAATTTTTCCCGCGTTAATAGCTTCCTGCATAGCTTCGTCTTCCGTTTTTTTGCCGTCTTTTGGATCTTTATTTTTTGGATCTTTATTTTTTGGATCTTTATTTTTTGGATCTTTATTTTTTGGATCTTTACGAGGATCCAAATCAAAAAGAAGGAATTTGATTGGCGTAATCCATGGTTTCTTTTTATATTCATTTAAAAGTAGTACCAATTCTGGGAAGAACCAATGAGATCCTATATGGAATCCAAAAACCGTTTCTTCATTCCTTTTTTTCCATTCTTTATTCATTTCTTCCAATCCAAAAAATCTTCTTTTTGATTTTTTTTTTGATCCGAATCTTCTTCTTGATCTGAATCTTCTTCTTGATCTTCTTTTTGATCCGAATCTTCTTTTTTACCTTCTTTTTGATCCGAATCTTTTTTTTTACCTTCTTTTTTACCTTCTTTTTGATCTTCTTTTTTACCTTCTTTTTGATCTTTTTTTTGATCTTTTTTTTGATCTTTTTTTTGATCTTTTTTTTGATCCGAATCTTCTTTTTGGACCATATATTTTTTGGTCAAATTGTTTTGGATTCTTTCTTCTTCAGTCTTAGTATTTTGATAACCACCTATCAGTGGATTGACCCACAGTTTATTGTTATTAGTATAGGTATCTATATCGCTCTTTTTTGTAAGGAGAATTCGACAATCAAAATATTTTCTATCTTGATTTTTCCATGGATAAGAAAAACTTTCTAAATCTTCTAGATGATCACTAATAGCTAGACTGACAAATCGAGAAATAGATAAGTTCTTTTTATCTTTATCCCCATAGTTCATATATATATTTGCTAAAAGATCATATCTGTAGTTTTTTTTTAATTTTTCTTTTAGACTAAGGAATGAATCAAATCCATAGGAATCAAATGGCATTGAGTCTTTATTTGGAATCATACAATGTTGATTCATTCGATTTCGCCATTCTTGCGGTTCTAATTGGGACCATTTGGTCTGAGATAAATTGTATTGATAATGACCCCTTAACCAGTTTTTCCACAATTGACTCTTAGTCATTTTCTTATGACTTGATTTGGAATTAAATATCCCTCGATAATAATCTTTCATTTGATCCTTAATAAAAGGATAGGTTTCCTTTTCCTTATATTGAAGTAAAGAACTAAAGTGATATTTGTTAAGGAATGGGCTTTGTGATAATTTGTAAAATACATATTCTTGGGACAAGGAAGATAAGTCATAATCCATTTTTGAATGATTCTTTTTTTGAGTCCAAAAAAAGTTCATTGTATTTTGATCTCTTTCCTTCTTCCCTTTTTGATTTGTTTTATTCTTGTAAATGAATTTCTTCATTTTTTTTTTTATTGATTCAAAGAAAAGTTGCGAATTTTTCCTAGTCCTAGGAAGGTTGTTAATCATCCATAGCAAGATATTTATGGATGTTTTTTCAATGAAATATTTGAGAAAATAACCTGATTTGCGTATTAATCGAATAGTATTTCTTTGAAATATCTTCCAAATAGGTTTCTGTGATTCCGGTCTTTTATCATCACAAATGAGAAGTATTTTGTTCTTTTCTTTTGTGATTTGTTCTATTTCATTTCTGATTCTGATTGTTCCATCAGACCAATTTTGCATTTGTATTTCTATTACTGACTCAATTGTCAAATTCATGGATGGGATTTCAATGGTGGGTTCATGAATAATATTCTTATTGATTTTGGAATCTTTTCCATTTTCAGTCGGTTCATATACTTTTCTTTTTTTTCCTTCGAAAACTTCGAAAAGTAGAAAAGATTTCTTTTTCACTTCTCTCATTTTTTTTAAAAGTTCTTTAAAAATGGGTTGAAAAAAGGAACGTTGCCTTTGGGGAGACCCAAAAGGTACGCGTGTTTCTCTTCCAAAAACTGTTAAAAAAGTTGATTTTCTTACTTTTTCTTTTCTACTTCGCCAAGGTTTCAAACGAAAAGGAAATAGAATCTTGATCTGAATACCATCATTTAACCAATTCATGGGAAATTCTGTTTCTGATAATGCAACACCATTATAAATACATTTAACATGCATTTCTTTCTCCCATTCCTTGAAATCCTCATCCCATTCGGATGATTGGAATAAAACCATCCGGCCAAGATTTTTAGCTATTATCAAAGAAGGTAATACAATTTTTTTTCTAAGAAAAGAGTGGGTTAATAAAAGCAAACCTCTCATTTGTTGAGTGAACTCATCTGCATCCCAAGTTTCTGCTATGGATCGACGTCGTTCTTCTTCGCTCTCTTTTCTTCTCATCTTGCTGTTTTTCCTTTTCTCTACCAAATCGATTTCCTTTATCTTTTCCTCTTGCAAGATTTTCCGTTCTTGTTTTCTCCCCACCGAATTCCTAAGAATGAAAAAAATCTTTGAAAAGATTTTCAAAAAGATACCAAAAACAAAAAAAAAGATTTTTCGAAAAAAAGAAAAAAGCTTGTTTTCTACTCGATCAAAAAAAAGCGGGGAATGTGGATGTGGTTGATACAAGTCCCAAATAACTGTTTTACGTTTTAGACCACGCATGCTTCCTTTGATTGCACCTCGATAATAATCCGGTACTTGCGAGTAATGTACCAAAACTATATTTCTTGATTGCGGCCATTCGTCCTCCTCATCTTCTTCCTTCTGCTCATCTGATTTCTTCTTCTCATCAGATTTCTTCTTCTCATCTTCTTCCTTCTTCTCATTGGATTCCTTCTTCTCATTGGATTCCTTCTTCTCATCTTCTTCCTTCTGCTCATCGGATTTCTTCTTCCCCTGCAGAGCCACATCACTATCATCCATTACATAAAGGAGAATGTCTCTGAATTTGCGCAAATAAATTTGCGCGAATACTTGTTTTTCCCTTTCCCTTTCCTCGTCTTTTTTTTGTTTTTCCCCTTCTTCCCCATATTTTTCCTGAGCTTCACTGTCTTCTTTTTCTGGCCGTTCTTCCCTCACTTGCAGGTCGTCCATAAAGCCACTTAGCAATCGAGGAAGATCTTTCTTGATTTCCTGGAAATCTTTTTGAAAAAAATTAAAAAAGTTCCTTCCCTTTTTTGGCTTTTTTAGAACTTTTTTAGTAGTTGGATCAGCCACAATTATTGTGTACAACAGGGTTTGTGGACTGCGGTGTACTCGTTCCATCCAACGTAAGTGATCGTGGGCATCCATAAGGACTGCACTCAATGATGGAAATAGTTGGATTACGGGATTAATAAGCGCCTTTTTAGATTTCAATTTTTCATATAGTTTTTTATGACTGTCTTCGTGATCTTCTCTTTTTTTTTTTTCGAATTTTTTCATTTGTTGTGTCAGATCAGCTATAGTAAATGGATTTCCTATGTGTTTCAGAGGCGCTCTTTCTGATATCCTACGATTTGATCCCTTCAAAAGGGGATCCTTCCGTTTAGAAAAGCATAGTTCTTCATTTTCATCATTACATAATCTGGCTCTTTTTTCGAGGATATCTAGAGCAAGAAATCCCTCTTTCTCTTCTAGAACTTTGATTCGACTTCTTAATTCATTGATTAAGTTGTACTTTTTTTTTTCATTTCTATAAATCCATTTATAATATAAATATTTCTTAGATTTAGAGAATTTTTTTAATCTTTTTAATTCAGATAATTTTCTTAATGCATTTACTATTCTTAATTTCTTTGTTTTCGGATCCGAAAACCAAAAAGAATTGATTAAAGCTAGTTGTTTTACTAGCGTGTCCAAATACTCCTTGAAACCATGTCTATATGTAAAAGATATTCTTTTCTTCCCATCACTTAGACATGTACCAAAATAATATTGCCCCATTTCATTTTGTACAGGAATGTCTTGTACAGCACGCTCGTACAATCGATTTTTTTGGTTTTGGATATATCGTAATGGACGATTCCATCGTCTAGAATCAAAAAGATTAGTAACTAATATTCTTGTAAACGCGAATTTAGTCTTTTCCTGCTCTTCTTGATTTCTAACTAATTGAGTATTCTTCGTTTTGGAACTTGTTTTTCCATTTCTTTTTTCCTGCCTTTCTTGATTTTGCTCTTTCATCTGCTTTATTTTTTCTAGTGTTTCGGCTTTTTTGTTTCTCCGTTTCTGATTGACCAAAGGATATGGAACGCTACCTAAATAGAAGATACAGATGACAAAAGAGAAAATACGGAAGACTTCTTCCATAGAAGATATATATGTCCAATCCATGAGAGTGTACTTCCAATGCAACACAAGACCCTTGTAGTTCGTTGATTTATAAAAATAAAAATAAGTTTGCCGTACCCAGAATAATACCAATCCAAGCCATTTTATGAAGAAAATTTGAGCAATGAACCAAGCACCAAAACTGCTTATGATGAACAACATTTTGTTGTTACATCGAAACATATAAATGTTGGCTAATCTAGCCAACGTTGCGCTTGGTAAAACAAAATGATTTAATAATTGAAAAATCACATTACTCAGGAATACACATTGAATACCGAAATTACGTATGGAATTTCGGGTAGTTAGTCCATATTCATAATCCAAAAAGTCCTCGTCATTATACGATGCGAAATGAAACAAAACATATAAAGCAACTAGCATAGTTATTGTATGAGCCTGACTCAATGCTAGATGCAGAGGGAAATAATAAACTGATACGAGCATTATAAGTTGCCCGACAAGAAAACCAGTTGTCGACGCAACATTCCTCTCGCTCCCTTCTTCCATAACACGAGTTTTAATAAGAAAGAAAAAAGAGGGTCCTATCGAGAATGCGCTTAAAAATCCAAAATAAAGTCCGAATACGACGACCGATTTTGTAGTTTTACTACAAAAAGTTTGTACAATGCGAATTATCATTTTCATTTCTCTTCGATTTTTAAGATATTGGTTGTTTATTAGAAAATTAGGTAATATTTCTTCACTGATTTCCAAAAAGAAATATCCTTTTTCACGAAAAAAATCCCATTAGTTGCTCATTATTCATCGACCCCTAAGATCGATCTAGTAATGATCAAATTTCTATTCTCTTTACTAAATCATGTAAAACTTGATGTTCAAAAAAATTCGGAAAATCTTATTTATTTATCGTAATAGGAATCTTATTTATTTATCGTAATAGTTTCTTATTACTAAGAATAACATATTCAATTCCTAGAATTGATAAAATAGTATTGAATTGCATAACAAAATGATTATACTAATCAAATAGTATTTTGTAAGGGCATGTTGGTATAGTTATCTATTCATCTGCATATTCCAATTTTTTTGGAATTGCATTTGGAACAACAGAGTTCGAACTAGATCATATAGTTATTGTATTCAATACATTCGATACGGTGCAAAAAATTCTCTCTAGTTTGGGATAGTATATGCATAAGTAAGATTCTTACTTAGAATCTATGCAATTATTTCTATTCTCTTTACTAAATTAGATAAAACTTGATGTTCCAAAAAATTCTCTCTAGTTTGGGATAGTATATGCATAAGTAAGATTCTTACTTAGAATCTATGCAATTATTTCTATTCTCTTTACTAAATTAGATAAAACTTGATGTTCCAAAAAATTCGGAAAATCTTCTTGTTTATTTCGTAATAGGAATCTTATTTATTTATCGTAATAGTTTCTTATTACTCAGAATAACATATTCAATTCCTAGAATTGATAAAATAGTATTGAATTGCATAACAAAATGATTAT
>JAMFTS010005731.1:0-26044 GCA_028095005.1 Rhynchospora pubera
AGAATAGCCCTTATTCCTAACTATCCAAACAGGGCCTTATATTTCATCTACCTAAACTGAGTCAGGACTCCGGATGACTCTAAAGGGGCTGTTTGGATCGCTTAGGAATTTAGGGAATTTGGGGAAGTTGCAATTTTTAGAAATAAATTTATTGGGAAGTGTGTAACTTTGTGAAGAGTTTGGATTGTTTTATGAACGCGCTATATTTGTGTTAATTTTAAATTTTAATATTGGACCTTTAAATTTTAAAATACTCTATTCCTTAATTCGCCGATATTAATTCAAGGTAGTTATTAAAACAATGAATTAATATCGCGTGTTCATAAAACGCGTTTAGGAGTGAAAAGTAGTTTTTTGGACAAGGAAATTTCAAATGTTTACTGATGACTAGGTTATTGATGCACATTGAATGAAAAAAAAAATTCTATTGTTGCTTTTATATTTGTTGATTCGGTTTTGGGATCAGAAATATCAACACATTATCTCCTTTCGAAGAAATATATTTAATATCGGCGAATTAAAGGTCCAATATTAAAATTTAAAATTAACACAAATATAGCGTGAAAATAATAACAAACTTTTTACGCGTTTATAAACCGCGTTAAAAGGCTTCCAACTCGTTTTATAAACGGGTAGGAAGGTCTGACGATTTATTCTCCTTCTTACTCGTTCATGAAACGCGTTGAAAGCCATTGAACGCGTTTTATAAATGGGTAAAAAGGAGAGATACTTTACGCGGTTATAAACCGGGTAGGAACTTTCTTCTTATTAAAAAAAAATTAAATAATTCTTTCTATTAAAATTTTTTGTGTCTAAATTCTTATATTAAATAATTTCGGCTTTGTTGGCTTGAGATATTATATGGTCTTCTATATTTTAGGGGAAGGAGTAATTTATTGATTTCTGACAATTAATGATCATCAAACTAATTAGTCTATCACTTTTAATTAACTATTTGCATATTTATATACTTTGAATTTTGAGTAATTGTAATAATAATTCTCTATTTTGAATGTCAATTTGGCTCCAAGATTGATTATTTAATTTTTTTTTGTTAATTGGTCCCATAATCAACGTAATATTCGAATCTATTTTGAATTATAATCTGCGATATTTAGTGTTATGAACGTTGGTATTAGTAAGTCAATTTTTACATCTAGTCTTTTACTTGAAATTGCGAAAATCGGAAAATGACATCTGGTCTTTATATTTTAAAAATATTACAAGTTTGTAAAAAAATGAATTTAGGACAAGGGAGGGAATCTAGGCACGAGGGAGGGAGGGGCACACCTTGTCTCTCTTTAATCTCTATCTCTATCTCTACTATATTAAAAGCACCAATGGAAGGATGTAACATCTCAGGATACAATCCTGGTCTGAACAATCAACATCATTAATTATTTTTTATTTATAATCTAAATCATTAATTGTTAAAAGATAAAGTTGATCAGCGGTCCAGATTATATCGCAGACTGAAGAGAATTTTAATTCTTGGTTTGATCGGAACGCGCATATGCGCTAGAACGAATTTTCGCTCATTATAATATATTCCCGGTTCGATTCGTTAAAGGAATTAATGTTGCAAATTTCGAACTATTTTTGTGTCCCCTTCGCATCTTTACATGTTGCCCCTTCGCTTCTTCTCCTTTAAATCAGTGTTTCAAAATTCTGATTTGAAATTCCAATGAAAATTGAGGGAGAGCCGCAGCCCGTAGGGACTAGAGGGAGAACTGCAAACGCTGACCGTCTCGACACCCTCGACAGTCGGCACCCTCCCCCCCTCCACCGCTCCCTCCGCCTCTCCTTCACCCTTTTCTTCCAATAAAGCCACCCCCGCTCTAACTATGTGTCTCCGACCCGAATCGGTTTCGCTGAATTTGAGAAATAGGGTTAGTGTTTCGAAGAAGAAAGAGAAATGGCTCAAGCCGTGGAGGAATGTACAAGCGGATGCCTATCATCACTCCATCTTACCTAACTATTGTTGTTGTTACCACTGTTGGTTTCTCTTCGAGGTATTGCTTATTTCTCTAATTTTTTTTTCTTTGATCAATTTTTTTGATGCCATCGTCAGATTAAATCCTCTCTTTTTTTTGTTTTTGATTGTAGTTTTGAAAGTTGGCGATGAGTTATACTGTTTGATTTGTATTTTGGGTGAGGGAAAAAGCAATGCAAGCCAACTACGATCAACAAATATCAACAATCCTCTGATCTTCAATCGATCAGATGTCAAAATTCTCTCTCTCTCTCTACCTCCCTAATTAAAGAAATCCTAGATTGACCTTGCTGCCGCACCTCCTGCCGATCGACCCGCCTGGCCGCCTCGCACATCCTGATGATCCGTACCACCACGATCTGCATCCGACGCACCAAACCACCTCCAAAGCATGACCACGCTTCTCTCAGTGCCGATTGGAACACGACTTTCTCTTCTCAACACCGCCATGAGCCGTTCGAGCACGTAATAGGCGATGTAACTATTGCAACACCTCCATGACCCGTTCAATCACTCTCTGAATTCAATTCGTTTGTGTTATTTTGTGGTTCCATTAAATTTTACTTTTGTCAGTAATGAAGCTGTTGATTTGTCAGTAAATTTTGCGCAACTTTATTATATTTTTTCTCCTACAAGGATTCAGATTTTGGATACCTAATTTGTGGATTCTTCACCTTTCCCTTCTGAGCAGCAAAGTGAAAAAGGCACAGCTACTTTTGACTTAATTCATTCTTTAATTTAGTATGATTTTTCGGTTTTGATGGATGGTCCAATTTATTACTAATTTGTTGACATCTATGTGTTTTATTGGTTTCAGGAGGATGGTGGTGGGGGGTCAGTTGGGCCATATATACGAGTAGTTGGATGCCCTTGATGCTTCAACTGCTTACAGAGTTGAGATTCTAATTGGACTTGGCTTATAAGGTTTGAGTTTACAGCTCTTTTTTCTGTATGGGATACTGGTACTGCACACTTTGTATTGACTTATATTATGCTAACTGCTTATAGAACCAAAATTATTGGTCTGTTGACCATCTTGTTGTTGTTTCCTTCTTTTTAAAGATAAAAGCATATTAAAGTGTCACTAAAAGGGGCATTTATACAGAGCTGTTGTTTGATTGAGGACTCAAACCTTAGATTCTACTTCCGCAGGTTTGTTTTCATCAATCAATTGAAACTATTGTAATATTCACACGAAATTATAAGGGAGTGGTCATGTAATTAGTTTTCACAGTAGTCATGTGGATTCTCCTTGAAAATTATTATGAGAGTCTAAGTTATGGAGGCTGTTGCCGTGAGAGAGAGAGAGAGAAACTTGCCTCCAGAGTTGAGATCTCACTTCACAACCACGGCCCACGGCGACTCCGACAAATATCACTCTCTCTCAATTTGGTTATTTTCTCTCTAATTCTTAGAAGATCAATAATTATGATATTTCTGATTTTCTGCCTTAAATTTCTGAAATAATGACCAATTGCAATGTGAATTACATTTTTTTTTCTTCCTTTATTCTAAACATAGGCGGTGTTATTGCAAATCAGTTGATGTAATGAGAGTGCCTTATATAACATTGGATAAATTGTTGATTCTTACAAAGAGTGGCTTGGTTTTTGTATGGTAGTTTATTTGAAGTTATTTTAGATAATCAGTATAGTTGCTGTTGACAGACAAGAACTGCAATGGAATTATTATCCATAATAGTGAGAAAGATAGGGCTTTGTTCTTTTTTTTTTTACCAATGAATCTCATCCAATTTGATTGGCACATTGAAGAACATGAACTCCAAAATTGGGTTCATTTGTGATCACACTTAGTATTACACCAAGAAGCTTGTGAATAATCTCTCTTTTTTTCTGATAAGAATCTAAAAAAATATATTCCACCCCTCTTCCCATGACTTGAATTTTTTTACTATGCTTTTCTAAACCATAGAGTTTATTGTAGTCCAAAAGATGATCTGCTGGAGGATGAATTCTGGCCAGGAGAAGATGGTATAGGAAAAAAGATCTTGAGGTATGTACATTTTTTCTCAACTTTTATTTCTTTTTCTATGATCCAGTATTTGTGTTTTTGGCATTACTCATTACCAAAAAATTATTACGTGAACCTACTGATTACCATGCACTTACTGTTAGTTTTTTTGTTTATCTGGGGTGGGGTGGAGTCTATAGCATTGATTTCAAACCATACGTACGAACTACAAGTTTGAAGTAATAATGGCATCTAATATATGACAGACTTTGGTCATCTTTTCCACTATCATTTTGTTGGGACATACATAGAATGATTCTCAATTTCGATTCAAGATGAAGATGCTTCCTCAAAAGTCAAAAGTCGATCAATTTTGGACGACAGAGAGAGCGGCGACTTTAGAAGGTTTGATTTAATTATTCGTAAATTACAGCCGAATAGAAATAGAAAACACAAATAATATTAGGGATGTTACTTTACAGGCCAAGGTTCTGGGTCCAATTTAATGATTTCTTTCCGGGTTTTCAGGCGCCTGGCCTTTCTCCATCATCATTCTTTCCGTACTTTACGAATAATTCACATTTCACTACATTCAACTATCATCACGTATTCACATTGCATCGTTACGTCATTACATTCAAATCCATCATCATTCTTTCCGAATTTATTTCACTACATTCAACTATCATCACATATTCACATTGCATCGTTACGTCATTACACAAACAATAATGGTATAGACTAATAATCAGATAACTAAATAGCAGCAATATGTACATCATATACAATTATTATTATAAAAATAATTAAAAACATTTGAATTCCAAATATAGAACAAGAAAACTGCTACATTCCATTTTACCAGTAGGACTTCGACTTATCCCTTTCCTCACAATCCAGCAAATATTCAATCTCAACTTGCAATCCATTTTACTAGTTGATGAATAAAATCAGCAGTACATTCAATTGTGTTTCCATCCCAAGCCAGCAGTACCAATGTTGCCGATTGCTTGAAGTGGCTCTAGAATGCCCTTCCTGCTGCCTCCTAATGCCTCCCCCTTTTATTTATAATTTTATACATAATGAAATATTATTGTAATCCATTTGCGTTTTACCAAATCACCACTTTATGTATGATTGAAACTGAAGAAACAACAAAAATAGTACCTGCTTCCAGCCCATGCTTTGCATAATCTTGCCAGCATAGCTCTGGGTCCCAAAAGACAGCAGCCTTGCTTCTTCTTGGGCGATTGTTGGATCATCATCAGATGCACATCCCATGTCGCTGTCATCACCTTTCTGACAAGGAGCAATGCCATTGGCACCGTGCAGACGCCGCCTTTCTGCTGCTCTATCCCTGTACCTGTGACTGTCTCCCCCCTTCTCTTCCTTCTTCTGTTTGCATTATCAAGTTTTTAGTTTTTGTTTTATTCTTGTGATATAAATAACATGGCAAGATATAAGTAATATGCCAGAACCTGACTGCTCGGGTAAAGGTCATCAGTGCCGAGATCACTAGTTGGTGGTTGTCGTGGAGAAAGAAGGGAAATGGACTGGAGAGAGAGGACAGGGAAGCCCCAGTCTTTAGTGGGATTTGAGGAGTCATATTCTGACAAGGTTGCCAAGTACCTCTTGCTTGGTGTCCTCAGCCTGTACACCTTCCCTGCATGCGCCACCCACACAGCCCACCACCACCAAATCCTTACAAGGAACACCAGAAATGTATTGTATATGCACAAAGGATAAGGTGCTGTGGTTAATACCTGATGCAACAAGGACGTGATCCAGATGAACCTGATGGATAACAGTAGTCTTGAGGTTACCACCACCAGCTGCCAAGGAAGGATGCAAGTTACTTGACGGACCCATCAGTCGTCCCGTCAGCCTGGCTCTTCGACGGTTATGCCCTTTGCTGTCTCTTTCCTCGACAAATTCCCAGTCCCAGAGATCAACCGCCTTGACAATGTCTTCCTCGGCGTCTGATCTGTCTACTTGCCCATATTGAGACATCCAACTCTCTTCCTCTGCTGACAGAATCCCTGGCAAAAAACCAAAAGCATTGTTCCTACTAGGACACATTCTCTTCTAAATAAATACACAGGTAAAAGTTAAAACAAGAAACAAAACTAACAAATATACCTTCTGTCCCAAATCCATACTGCTGGACTGTGTTATTTTCTTGTTTGTCCAAAATAGCATCCCGGAGCATTTTTTCAGACGGTTTATCATCTATTTGACCCTCTTCACCAACATCAGCTGTTTACATTCCCAAAGAATCAAAGGAAAGTTTTAATTTCTTTTTGAAAGAATCACTTACATGGTTTTTTTTAAAAAAAAATTTGAAATGCCCAAACAGAACTCTTGTATTGGTTAATTCAACGGTCAAGACATACCATGAAAGGAAGGAACAAAGAAAAACATTGAAAGCCATCCCTCTATAGACTAACATAAAATAGTACCCCCAATTTTTTTTTGGGTCTCAATTTTCAACAAAATAAAGGTTAGTGAAAGAATTGGCTTAATGGGGCTGCAGAGGTAGCTGGTGCGAGTCGTATCACTTGCAGCCTGTTTGGTTGGAGGAGAACCGATGGGAACTGATGGGAAGGAAAGAAAAAAATTGAATGTCACGCGGTTTGGTTGGCGATAAATTTGGAGGGGGGATTTATCGAGAGGGAATCGGTTTTCCTCTGACTGTTCATTCAGTGCACACAAATTTTCTCCTCCGATTTGGAGGAGAACGGATGAAATGGGAAATTGGATGAAAATTCTGGGATGAAATGGGAAATTGGATGAAAATTCTGGAACCATGTTTTAACGGATACAGTTGTGCCCTCCCCTGTTCCCAATCGATGCTTCGCCATTACTATCCAGGCCAATCAAGCCCTTTGTTGTTAAAGTTAATTTTTAAAACTTAAAGGCTGAAGCCTGAAGCAATTAAATCTGTTGCAAAAATCTGTTGATTCTCTTTCAGGCAACACATACAAAGGTAAAATCAAAAGCCACTATTAGAAAATTCATCGAGATTATATAGAATGTACTACCTGGGAAGTTACAGATTCCGATTTAGAGCAAATTACACTATTCTATCTGCAAGATATATATTGGAACAACCTCACAAATTATATTGTCATTCTCCTAGATAACCACTATCTAAACTGTCTAAAAAAAATTATATTACCATTAGCTACCATTTGAAAATTCGAGAAACTCAATTTAAAAAAATTGTATAGTAATCTTTTATGGTAATAATCTGGTAACATGAGTTTTCATCTATCTTTTTGCAAAAATAGTTGCATGATAATTATAGTGTGCTCATGATATGTACAGTGCGTGCCATGAATAGTTGGAATATTTTTTTAAGCTTTTGAATTCATGTGAATAGATAAAAGTTTGCCCCAAGAAAATATTGGTCACTCTTTCCTTATTTCCACTCAAATAAAATTTCTCCACAACTGGTCAGTGCAACGCAAGCAGAATTTATATACAGCTAAATGATATTGATAGTTTTGAAAGAAACAAAATTGAAGGGTTAACGGTTCAGGGGTAAATTAGTCCAAAATTCATATTTTTCCTTCACTGAAACAATCCATCCAAACAAGGGATACGAAGGAAAGAGAAATTAATTTTACTTTCCCGTCATTTTTCATCCAAAACAAATATATAATTATTTTACTTTCCATCCCATCCCTTTCCTTTCCTCTTTAAATTTTCCTTTCCCTCCCATCCTCTACCTTCCAACCAAACAGAGTATTAGGAAAGAAGAAAGGGAGGTCGATGTATTGTTGACGACTGCCAATAATTTAATCTAAAAAAAATTACTGACGTGAATTAAATGAAAATGGTTTTTTCAAAGGTTATCAAGCCGATTGAAAGCATCATTAAACCATCTTAATAGATCACAGTAAAAAAATCTATGAACAAAGATAAATCAGAAAGAACCTAAAAAAATATAAAAATAAATAGAGGGTTGTATGTGCCTTGAGAGTGAATTTACTCTGTGTTTGGGAATAAGGACCTGTGAAATGATGGGCAGTGTTGGATTCAGCTTTGTGGTAGCCTGATAAATATTCATTTATTAGAACTTCATCGAGCCTGCACCAAAAACAAGATAGTAACTATAATAGGATTAAACAAACATAAAATAATTAGAGTAGTCAAAATTTATTAAGAAATAGCACCAATCAGATGGTCGGGAGTCGTGCTGAGGTTTGCTCTCATCACAGGAAGAAGAACCTTGTTTAAAACCTGCTATTTTATCTGTGAGAAGTCAATAAACATAAACGCGTTGGAATTTGAAGCTGCTTCCATTTTGAGAAAAACTGTGAGCTTGAAAACAAAAGGAAAGGAAAGGAAAGAAGGAGAAGGAGCAATGAAGTTAATTTTGTTTGAAAGCGAAAACACACCAAGACAATTGTCGGCTTGTGGTTGATTTTGTTGAGGCACTTCGTCCTGGGGGGTTAGGAGAAGTTGGTTAATTTGTTAGTAGGAATGAGCATAGAAAGAAAGAAAGAAAGAAAGAAAGAATGGAGCTTTAGATTGGGTTGCCTTTTGGGAATGGGAGGAGAGGGGCACATAAGTTCCATCCTGGAAAGCATAGTAGAATCGATCTCGGGAGCTGTAGTACCATCCAGCAATTGGGTCGTGATAAAACCCTGTGCTGTGCCAGGCAAGGCAAGAGTGATTGAATTTGAAATGAGAAACTTGACTCTATGAATTCAACATTTGTCAGTCAGTGGATATAATAATAATAATAATAATAATAATAATAATAGATTAGAAACGAACACTGCTTAGCTTAGGCGTACCTAGGATGAAAGTAGAGACCCAACTGCGAATCCCACACAAACTCCGACGACGACGACGAGTCTGGTGCTGCTTCTTGTTCGGCCGCCGCCATGGCAAGTTGGCAACTCAGCGATTGATTTGATTTTGATTTTGATTTTGTATTAATTGTCTTTCTATCGATCGGTCATCGGAGAAAAGAGAGAGCAAACCAATAATAATAATAATAATAATAATAATAAGGCATTAAACAAACAAAAGAAGCGAAACGAAAACGAAGAAACACAAGTCAGAACTCCGGAAATTTTAAAAAATAATACTAAAATAATATAATCCATTGAAATTAATATCAATATAATAAGATTTTTTTAAATAGTATCACGAGATCGGAATCCCAGACTCCGAACGCAAGATCGGATTCCTGGATTCCGATCGTAGCTTAGATCGGAATCTGGATTCCGATCTTGCGTTTCGCTTATATATATGACTTCCGATCTCCCCTTCTCTCTTCGCTCGCTTTCCTTCGCTTGAATTCCAGCGGCGGATTCAGGTAATTTTTATTTATTTATTTATTTATTTAGTTTATTAGTTTATTAATTAGTTAATTAAATTAAAAAATAGAGAATATATTGTAAAAATATTTAAAAAATTTGAAAAAATCAGAAAAAATAAAATATAAATTTATATGTAATTTATTAATTATATTGGATTTTTTTTTCTTTTTTGTTTATTCATTACTTAATTAATTAGAAAAATAGATAATAAATTGTAAAATTATTTTAAAAATACGATAAAATAAGAAAAAATTATATGAAAATTTATATGTAATTTATTTTTTTTTTACTTTTTTGCTTTTAATAATTAAGATTTTGATAATTAAATATGGAAAAAATAAAAAAATGGTAATAATTGATGGTATTAATTAAAAATGTAGGGAAAAATTGTTTAGAAGAGAGTCAATCCGTTTCTACTCAAGGTTAGCTTTTTTATATGTTTATTTTATTATTGTTTGAATAGAAATGCTTGTGAATTGCATCTAGATTGATTGATTGATTGTAAAATTGTGAAATGCAATGATTGTAAAATTGTGAAATGCTTGTGAAATGCAATGATTGAATGATTGATTCATTGATACTTGTGAAATGCTTGTGAAATGCAATCATTGAATGCTTGAATGATTGATTCATTGTTCAGGGTTGGGTTGAAATTTTTGGAAAATTCTCCCAGTACAGGGGAGATGCTGCCGAAATTTTGGTAGATTTTTTACATTATTAAATTTTAATTGCAGTAACAGTCGAAATGCCACCGCGAAGAAGAAGACTAGAGGATCCACGTCGATCCACGAGACCTCGGAGTGATCCTGGCGCATCTACATCAGGAGGAGATCCTGGCGCTTCTTCATCTACCCCTCCTGTTGCCCCCCCCTCCCCGTTCCTCCTCCTGCTGATCAGCTTCTGCATCTTAGTCAGTCTGAGCTTCGAGGCGTACGAGTAAGTTATTTTTTTTATTTATATAGTTAATTCTTTTTTATGTATATAGTTAATAATATATGTAGGAAATAATTTGTTTTTTAAATTATTTAGGGTTTAGGGTTTAGGGTTTAAGGAAATAATTACTTTTTTTATTTATATAGTTAATTCTTTTTTATGTATATAGTTAATAGTATATATAGGAAATAATTTGTTTTTTAAATTATTTAGGCGTGGACGCCCGAAATGCATAAGGCAAAAATGATACGAACCGAGGAGGTGGACCAGCGTCTTGTGACATTGGGCCTTATTCATTTCGTTGAGTTAGGTCACATACCATTGGATCGTTCCATGATACAGGGTCTAGCCATGTTCTGGAGGCCCGAGACCCACACGTTCCACTTTCCCCGCGTAGGCGAGATGACTGTTACTCTTGAGGTATTATTTTTTCCAAGTTTTGTTGGTACATATTTATTTTTGTTGTTTAATAAAAAAATGAAAATTTCATTTGCAGGATGTCGCCTTCATTTTTGGCTTGCCTACGACTGGACGACCGGTGACCGGTCGTACTGATTACGACGATGTGTAGAAGCTAGCAGACTTTGCATTGCCACGGGACACTCCTATGGAGGACGTTCTAGATTGCTTCAGAGAGAGGGCGACGGATCGACGTGCTGGGAGGTAACAAACGTTTTAAAATTTAATTATAATTTTGAGAATGGCTATTATTCATATGCAAATAGGCCTTACACTATAGACGTTTAGACCGTCAGATATCTTCAAAAATCGTGCAGAGATGAAATCTACCGGTCCATATTAAGGCTGTGCTCCAGTACGTTCTAACAGGGATTAGAGAAGGGGTGGGGAGATGAGGGTTGCCCGGATATTTGTCACCCCCAAATCGGGGAGTAATGATTTGGGATGAACTCAACAGAGATGTCTCTCTTGTCTCATCCCCTCACCCCTCCTTTAATCCTCTCTCACTTTAGTTGCAGCTTGAATTCACCTAATCTAATCTCCCCTCCTCTCCGCACAATCAATCTGGAGCACAGCCTAAGGCGCTGAGAGGAGATGTGCGTTTAATCTTTCCGTCTCTCTTCTCCGTTTATTCTCTGACTCTCCGTCTATCTCGTATTCTTCTCCTTTCTTCCAGTCCAACCTGGCTCTCTCTCTCTCTCGATAAAACCTCACTCTCTTATCCAACTTCAGGGCCTCCATGAGAGAAAATCACCAACGCCTCTCCAGTGAAGGCTAGTAATCTGTCGAATGGTGACTCTTGCGCATAGGCTGCTTTTTCTCACTTGATCCCTCTCCTGTAGACCCCGACTTTTCCCCTAGCAAACCCTAAATCAACCAATCAACCACTCGAGGCTCTGTCGCACACAATCTAGGTCGATACCAGATTAGTACTATCTTTTTTTCTATGCTATCTTAATATTTTAGTCAACTTTAGGATGTAACTTTCTTATTGCAGAACCATGCTAGTATAGAATATAAGTTTTTTAGTTGTTAATGTTTCCCCTCCTTTGTTCCTAATTGAATAAATTGCTCAATTTCGGTTTCGATTTGTTCAATTTCGTTGTGACTTGTCCAATTGCAGTTGTGATTTCTTCAATTTGGATTGTGATTTGTGGCAGCGACAGAAAAAGAAGGAAAAGGAACACATGGAAAGCCATACAAGGCAGCAAATTCAACTTATTTGAGAAATCTTTCTCAAATTTTTGCTTATGGTTTTTTGTGCTTGGTCTTTGAGCTCATGTGTAGGTCATAAAGTTCAACACAAGATCACAGTAAACGTCAAGAGAAGACTGAAGAATTGGGTCTAGAATTTAATGATGCTTGTATTGTATTAGGAATTCTATGATTATTATGATGTTCAGAATTCTATGATGATGTTGGTTTAACTATGATTTATTTGGGTGTTGATTTTACACATTTACAATGTTATTTGGTTTAATTATATTAAGCATTTCATGCTTTAATTTTGATTTTATAAAGATCTATGTACCTTTTTTAGGCAAAGTTTTCGTCTATTTCTATTTGTTTCTATTTCTCATTCAAAGCTAATACCAAATACGGCAGTAACAATAAAGAATATCGATGTACCCTATCTTTATTTCATTATTTGGAAAAAAAATATTACACTTTTTTTTTCTTACCATAAGTAAAAAAAAAAAAAGCTACATTAATACAATCAGTAAAAAATGAAACACACGGACCAAAGCAGTTACAGAGCTGGTGTTGAGAGTTGCCGAGGATAGCAATACCAATCATTGAGGGTACTGGTGTTGAGAGTCGAAGAGGGGCAGAAGGAGAGGAGCGGAGGGAAGGTGGAGGTGCCTGAGGGGGGGGGGGGGGGGGGCGGGGGAGGGGTGGAGTTGCGGAGGAGCAACTAGGGTTGTCAGTTGTGGCACTGAGCTGATCGGATGGGACAGATGTGTGCCGATTGGAGAGAGGTTTTCATTTCAACTGGCGCTTCGGTTTCTGCAGATGGAGAGAGGGTTGAGGATAGAGGAACCAAATTCTGTGCCGCGTGGCACCGTGCAGCGCAGAAATTCAGACCGTCCAAATTAAATCCAATGGATAAGAGAGCCCCGTGCATGTAACCTGATTGTAAGGCCCGAAAAAATCTAACCGTCGAGATCGGATCGTACGGCTCGGGTTGGTGCGCGGCATGATGCCACGCGGCACAAGATAGGGATCCGGGGATAAAAGGGAGACGGAGAGGAGTTAAGAAAGAACAAAAAAAAATAAAGCAAGCGGAGTCCTTAGCGCCTAAATCTGATCCATTGGATCTCATCTATGCACGATATTTGAAGATATCCGACGGTCTAAACATCTATAGTATAAGGCCTCTTTGCATATGAATAGTAGTATAGCTATTATATATATATATATATAGAGAGAGAGAGAGAGAGATTGGCTAAAGTATACTACAGCATACAGATAGTCCGTATGCAGGAGTCGTTTCTCACAATCTAAAATGCATACAGTCGATCCGAAACTTTCAAATTGTTCTCCATATTGAAATCTCCTAAGAAACAAAAATTTATATTTTTTTAATTTTTTTACTATATATTATGCTATTTTAAAAAAACATTGTAAAGGAGTTGTAAAGGAGTATTTCTGGCCATTCAATTTTAAAATAGCATAATATATAGCAAAAAAATTCGAAAAAATGTAAAATTTGGTCTTGAAAGATATTTTTATATGGAGAACAACTGGAACGGTTCGGATCGATTGTTTGAATTTTAGATTTTGAGAAACGACTTCAGCATATGGGTTTAATCCGTATGCTGGAGTATACTTTAGCCAATCTCCAACGACTGTTTGAACCATGATGCATAGAGCGCTCCGTGCACCACGACTGTTTGATCGGTGATTTTGCAAATTGACAAATCTAAATTAACCAATCCAATCTATATATTGAAATCTCATAACAAACAAAATTTTACAATTTTTAGAAATTTTTTACCATTTTTTTTTGAATTTTTTAAAACTTGCCATTTTTGTCATATAAATTAGTATATTTATAGCAAAAAATGGCAAGTGTTAAAAAATTCGAAAAAAATAGTAAAAAAATTTCAAAAATTGTAAAATTTTGTTTGCTATTAGATTTCAATATATAGATTGGGTTTCTTAAATTAGATTTGACAATTTGTGAAACCACCGACCAAAACGATCATGGTGCACGGAAGCTTATATGAACCATGGTTCACAATAGATTTACTCTATATATATATATATATATATATATATATATATATATTGTTTTCTGTAATGCAGGAAATGTCATGCAGTGCAGTTTGGGAAACTACGTGATATGTGGGCGGAGGGGCCTGGGTCAGAGGACGCAGATAGGATCGATAAATACACACGGGCCTCTATAATGCAGGAAATATCACGCAGTACAGTTTGGGAAACTACGTGATATGTGGGCAGAGGGGCCTGGGTCAGAGGACGCAGATAGGATCGATAAATACACACGGACCCTGGTGTTGGAGTTGATGGGTTGCGAGATGTTTCCAGATACCACATGAGCTTCTGTTCATTGTTTTTATCTGGAGTTACTTCGAGTTAGTAATTGTAAATATTAAGATCATCTCTTACATTAGTACTAACTTAATAACTTAGTTAAAAATCTCGAAAAAACTAATGAAAATTATTTTTTCTTATTTGCAGGATGTTCGTTCATCTGAGTCAGTGAGATATAACTAGGGTGCGGCCACACTTGCTATGTTATATCGCGGCCTGGACTTGGCTGTCCTGGCAAATGGCGCTCAGAAGGTTCCTGCTCCGTGGCTACTGCTTCAGTTGTGGTCGTACACCCGGTTATTACTTTGTCGGCCGTCAGTTACGAAAAGTTTCCAAGGTTGGGGCAAGCTGTCAGTTGGGAGATGTCCGCCGTATTGGAGGTATAATTTTTTTCTTAAATTTTTTTTACGTATAAAATTTTAAAAATTTTTTAATTATATTTGTATTAAATAAAATAAATCAAATATTGTAATATAACATTAATTTGTTCGTTAAAAAATTATTATTAAGGTTTTTGATAAATTGTAATTTAAAATTAATTAGTTAGTTAAACAAATTAAATTACTCATATTTTATGTAATTTAAAATTAAAATTAATTGTTATGAATATTTTAATCGTGATAATTGTAATGATTTGTCTGGCAAATGGACGACACGGCTTAGGTCGAAAAAGGTGAAAGGTCCCGTTCGCAGCGGTATTGAGTACGTTCGAGACGTACTTATGAAGATGGAGCATGCACACGTGGTGTGGTGGCCATATGAGGATGAGCTCAGACAGGTGGTCATGCCTCCTTATGCCCGCTACGAGCAGAGGTTCTACCGGCTTCGCATTCCATGCATCTATTTCTGGGTCGTGGCGTGGCACTATGCCGATCGGGTGATGCATCAGTTCATATTGTTCCAGACTGTTCCGCCTCCTCTTCCTACGGTACGTTATTCTTTTGACCTTCGTGATTTAAATTGAAATATTTATAATATATGCATTAAATATGACCTAAAAAAACATGCTTGGAGGAGGATGGAGTCGTTGTTACAGTTTCCGCATAGCACATTTCGACGGAGGGGATTGGCAGGATCTTTTCATTGTAGAGGTTGCGATGTGGACCGACACGACCCAGGTCGAGGTGGCAGAGGCGTGGCCATGGAGTGACGATATTTTGCCCTCCTACGATAGATGGATGCGGATACATGGAGGTGCTCATCTTGTCCCCATTCCGGGAGTAGCACAGCTGATTCCGGCTAGCCGGATGACCTACCTAGAGGATGCGCCCGAGCGCGTGAGTATGGTAAGTTTTTTACTTACGAAAATTTATATTTTTTAGGTACAATTAAAATGGATTGATTTGTATTTTGGTCACTAACAACAAATAAACAAGTGAAGCACATATTGACGCAAGCTCTGCGAGCACGTGCATGGGCGGTGAAGAAAGGATTTAGATGTGCTGGGAAGGAGATGCTGAAGGGCTGCAGGACGGAGTTGGAGCTCGTTGGGGAGCCGCATCGGTTACCTCACCTTTTAGAGGCGAAGGGTCTAGCTACAGACATAGACTCCATACCTGATTCGCCGAAAGAGGATCACGCGCCAGAGCCCGGATTTGAGGAGCAGCAGTTTATGACGGTAACCTAATATTTGTTATATTATTATTTTTTGTTATTATGTTATTGATAATATTAATACTATTTGTAATATCATTATATGTAACAGTCTTCTGGGTATACTCTACACGACTGCGACACATATTTTGATCAGCCGAGACCTAGCCATCCTATTGTGCGGAGCAGACGGACAGACAGTCAGTCATCCACACAGCCACCCATCCACCCATCTACACAGGCACCCATCCATGCTGTCACGGAGCCATCCAGTGGCGAGTTATCGACACCACCAGGCCCACCCCTTGGCCCATAATCCAGACCCACCTACCCATTATGAGTACCAGACTCAGTACCCACCATACCACACACAGTATCCTTCATACCAGACACAGTATCCACCTGGACCACCACCATATTCTTAGGGCGAGTCTATCTTGAGTCTGGCTGACACTTATTTATTGTCCATTGGAGTACATTTGGACGAGCCGAACACACCTCCAGTTCAGCCATCTCCATTTGGTCAGAGCTATGGAGCATTTGGTCAGACATATGGCGGAGCCTCTTCTTCTAGTGCACCGCCTCGTCATTCCACTCCTCACATGGCTCCTCGTCCACTACCTGCCGGACTTGCTCGCGGACGAAACCCCCGTCAGCCGCCAGGTCCTCCGTGTATTTGGTCCCCTAGTGAGGGGAGTTGGATCCCACGTACTGGACATATTTAGGATTTATTTGTACTTTATATTTATGTATGACATCTATATTTTATGGTGATGATATGTATGACTTCTATATTTTATTTATTTATGTATGACATAGTTAGGTATGTCTTTTATCTTTTATAATAACTATAAACTTATTAGGACCAATTACAACGAGTACGAAACAAGTACGAGATAGTTTTGCTACTCGATAAGTTTTAGCGTTAGAAAGCCATTAAGGAAGTTTTGAAAAATTCTCAGAAAAATACTGAGCTGTTTATTGGCGGATCTATTTTCCTATACTTAAATTTCAAAATTTTCGGACGTATCATTTGATCACAACAAAAATGAGAAATGACCAAGATAATCACACTTTAAACTGAAAAAACAGCTCTGGATTCGAAAAGTTTGGCGCTAGAAAAGTATCAAAGACGCTTTTAAAAATTGTAAGAAAAAATACTGAACTGTTTATTGGCGGACCTATTTTTCGATACTTAAATTTCAAAATTTTTCGGACGTATCATTTGATCACAACAAAAATGAGAAATAACCAAGATAATCACACTTTGAACTGAAAAAATAGCTCTGGATTCGAAAAGTTTGGCGCTAGAAAAGTATCAAAGACGGTTTGAAAAATTCTCATAAAAATACTGAGCTGTTTATTGGCGGACCTATTTTCCTATACTTAAATTTCAAAATTTTCGGACGTATCATGTGATCACAACAAAAATGAGAAATGACCAAGATAATCACACTTTGAACTGAAAAAACAGTTTTGGATTCGACTAAATATTACGAATATCACACTTTTTTCACATCACATAAAAGTACAATTCAACTAAATATTACATCATCACCACAAATATTACACTTATTTTCTTCCTCCTCTTGCAAAATTAGTTATTCTTGCGCCAAGACGTAAAATTCCACCACGTATTCCGGTTTGTGCTCTGCTACTCGATGCTCCTTGACTGTCCCTTGTAATTGCTGCCCCTTAACTTGTGACATATCTAGCAGAAACTGAGCGTGGATCTACGCTAATGGAATTTCGGCGTGGTTCATTTCCTCCTATACCAAGACTAATACGGCTTTGAGTTCGTGGATCTACGCTAATAGAATTTCGGCTAGGTTGAACTGGCTCCCTGGAAAAATAAGTTTCACCTCGGTTACCTATTGAAGGCGGAGGTCTATTCCTTGTACTTGTTCGTCTATGCGTGTTGGCACGACGACCAGATTGAAGTTCCTCCAAAGAGATAGGTGGTTGTGGGTTATTGTTCTCTGTGGTCCTTTTTTTTTTATTTTTATTATTTTGCATTGCATCCATCCACATCCAATCACGGTCTTTCTTTCGCCGCCCCCGATTAATCATATTCTTATCAGGGAACACTACAGGGTCATCGTAGCGAGGCAGTTCTCTTCGTCTTCATAGCAGTGGAAGTCACTTGATGACCGTATTTTTACTATGTTCTCTGTACTATATAGTGGGTATATAAATTCATCTACTTGCCATCTATATGTACTGCATATGGCAACAACATGAGCACATGGTATTCCGGTCAGTTGAGGTTTTTGACATTCGCACGTTACACGCCTAGTCGGTAGTTGAGGATCTTCCGGTAGATGAGAACTTTGTACTTCCACGTTCTTCCAGGAAAATCTTTCTCGTTGGACACCTGTACTTCGAACTCTCCACGTTCAATATCAATGGTTACCACAGTCATCAGCGCTGTAAATATTAAAATATATAAAAAAAAACATGTAAATATAACTGAAAGTTAATTTTTATTAAATTATACAACGGTAATCCTTACCCGCTTTAAGAGTATGCTTCATAACTTTTAATTGCACCTCTTTTGGCCACCGTTCTCCATCTGCCTGTCTCCCCAATGCTATTTGTTTCCTTTCATTAAACCACTGCACAGTCTTGTACCAAGTGCCTTCTACGAGTCCAACAACTGGGAGTCTTCTCTCAACCTTGTACCGGCTATTTAGACTTTCAGATCCGTTACTAGCCATAAGACCCCAACGTGCACCAGTGTCAAAAATTTGTGCCCACCTCTCTGGTCTCATTCGCTCATTGGTATCTGTCTCGTTTTCTTTACCACACTTCTTAAGATAATCGATAACTTCAGGGTTTGTCACTCGGAGTTCATCCCACATTTTCAGGAATGCCCGTTTCTTTTTCTTGTTAGCCAACTTATTTCTAAATTTGTGTGGTATACCTTTGTCTTTACTAGAAACCTTGTACACATTTTCACATAAATGTTGCATACAATACCGGTTCGGTCCAAGGACGGTCCAAGAGCGATTTTTTGTAGATTGTAAATTTGTTTCTTTTTTTCATTGTTTTCATCTCGAATTTTTGTGAAATAAATATATAAAATTCATTCAACTATATTATATTTATAGATCAAATAATTAAGTATAATTTTGTAGTCTATTTTGAATTTATTTTATTTTAAATTTGATTTGTAATTTTTTAATATTTTTTTATTGTTGATGGTTTGATCAAAAAATTATAAAATATAACTTATAAAAATTAGTTAAAATATATTATGTCTAATAATATATATCGAATAAATAATTAATTTGACATATTCAAATATAGTTAATAATAAAATGATTTTGTACTATATATTTTTTTAGAATTAGGGGTTGGGTTTAGACTTAAGACGGGTTTAAGGGTCTATCACGGGTTTAGGACGGGTTTAAGGGTCGGTCCGGTCCTGTCCACGGGTTAAGACGGGACGGGTTAACACGGGTCTATACTAGAAAGTGCGACCCTAATCCTTGATAAACCCGACCCAAACCATCCCCTCGGTCTATCCCGGTCCATGCACGGTCCGGGCCGGTCCGAAAAAAAGGGCCGGGTTTATCTCGGGTCGGATCTGACCCGTCGGGTAAATGGTAAACACTATTTAATATGCACCATAGTGCATAAGGTATTCTGTCACACCCCGAACCAAGTCCGTTCCAGGGAGGACAACCCCCGCCACGTGTGCACATTAGTTGTGCACACGAAAGGCTAAGTACAGTTATATCATCATAAGCAATCACAAAAATAAATGTCACATAACCAAAAAGGATAAGTTGGTTTGTTCATACAAGACATGGCTGAAAGAAATATTACACATATTTACAAATCAAAATTGTTCAGCCTGAGATGTGAACAAAATACATAAAAAGGTAGGTGACTAGTCCAGCTTGGTTTGAACTTCAGATAAAATACCGTCTTCATAATTTATCAAACCTGAACCTGCTCCACAAATAACATGTGGGCTGAGTACGCGAATATTCAGTGCAACAACAGGGTAACCAAAGATTCTGGTTAAACTAAAGTTAGAACTAAACCGTACTTAAACACTTTTAAATTCCTATAATGCAAATGGTAAGTGTGGTATAAGTGTAATCATGATACTATACCGAACATGTCATGCCAAAAGAAATATAAAAGTTTCTGGAGAAGTGGATAATAATATACAAAGTCCAATATTATAATAATAATACGATAATCAAGCACCCTCACTCAGTAGTCAAATATAAGCGTATCCAAAATTCAGAATCACATCTCACATAAACCATAAAGTCATGGGTTCTGCCTAGATCAACCAGAGTCCCGCAGGAAGTCTCGATGAGCCCCGAAGGCCATCTCCAACCCTGCACCCCCGTCGAGGTGTAGGCAGAAAGTCGCGGTACCGTGCTCATGAAGAGGGAGTTCGAGAGGTAGTCTATACAGGCGAGAAACCCCAAAGAATTCGATAGAGACAAGTGGAAATACGTACAAATCCTAACAATAATAAATAACTACTAAGTGACCGCAGAACCGTCTATAAGTCGGTCTGCAGAGTGATCATCAGAAACGCGTTGCTCGAGATCGCTATCATAAAGAGCCCACCGGCAATGGCTGGGGTGCAAACTCTCGATAATGAAAATCGCGTGCAAAACGCCCTTATCTCACTCGGTCTCACTATCCTGATCCATACCAGATGCAAGTGTTGATTTAAGCACTTTTAAGTTGATTAATCCCTTTATTAATATAGATGCTTATTCTGTAAATGCAACTAATCTTTTGATTACTAGAATGCTCTTAACTGTTTACTTAATGTTATTTTCATGATGTGCACACATAAATTAAAGATCTAATTCTTAACTAGAGTAGAGAATCTAAAGTTTCCACACACCTGGAAAGTCGGGTGTAAAGCTACTACTCAGCTGGAGGGTCAGTAAGTCCTGCTCAGCAACACCACACTCAAAGTCAGCAAAACCGTCCTCTACAAACTCTGAGTAGCCCTTCTGGTCACCTGACCAAACACAAAAGATTAGACTTCAGAAAATAAAGTCTAAGAAACGCTCACTAACGTTCTCTACTTAACCCTCAATTAGTCTAATTTATTGAGTGAGTTGTATTTAAATTTTTCTGAAAAGGATTCTATTTTAAAATATATTATTTTATTTAGAGAAGTATTTTATAAAATTTTGACAGAATTTCCCTTTAAAATATTGTGTGAAGAAAAGCGGTTTTATAAAAATTCCTACTGTACATTCTACATGTTAAAGTGGTGTTATAATTATAGTTAAGTATTTTAGTTCAATAATATTTTTAAGAGTGTTTTGCTCAAGTATGAAATTCTTTTATTAAGTTTTTATAACTAATTTTGTTTAAACGGGATTTTAGTATCTAAAGTGTAGTATTACTTTTATCTTTTTAATTAAGTAATTTTAAGTGTGATAAATAGAGTTATAACAATGAATAAAATTATTATTAACTAACATTAATATAGTTCTCAATTAGTTTGTCATGGTGATAATATAAATAATAAGATTGTTATTTTAACGTGTTGGTGTTTTAATGTGTTTGGGATCATACACATTTGAATGACTGTACTGATGGTAATCTCTCCCATCTTTAAGTTTACGTATTAGTCCAATTTAATTAAATACACATTAATTTATAATTAATCACATTTAAGTTAATCAATTTTTAATGACTTTATTTACTTAAGTGATAATCCAGAATTTATTATGGACCTGGCCCAGTCCAACATTTAAGGTCCATAAATTTACTTTAACTTGATAATTCCATTAGGCCCAACAGAGCCCAACACTAAACAATTCAGAGGAACAGCCCAAGCCCGAAAATTTTTAAAATAGTATTAAATTAATATAATATATTAAAAATAATATCAATATAATAAGTTTAATATAAATAGTATCACGAGATCGGAATCCTGGATTCCGAACGTTAGATCGGAATCCAGGATTCCGATCTAAGCTTTGATCGGATTCTGAGTTTCCGATCTAAGCTTAGATCGGAATCCGAGATTCCGATCTAATCTTTTTAATTTTTTTATATATTATTTATTTATTTATTTAATTTATTAATTAGTTAAATAATTAGAAAAATAGATAATATATTGTAAAAATATTGAAAAAATATGGAAAAAATCAGGAATAATTAAATTAAATTTTATATGTAATTTAGTATTTTTTGGGGAAATTAAATTTATTTTCATTTTAATTATTTATTTAATTAAAATATAAATTTTTATAAATTATTTAATTAAAATATAAATTTTTATAACTTATTTAATTAAATGAATTGTACCATTTAAAAAGGATTATAAATTTTCAGAATTTGCAGGGATACAAAGGCATAATCCTTTCAAAATATTCAAAGTTTTATTAATTCTTTCTGCATTTGCAGGCTTAAACTTTAAACAGGCTTAACTTTTGATAGGAAGGTCCGATTGGGGCGATCGAGGACATTCCGGAAAGCTGGCGACGAGATCCACTTTGAATGTTTGCAACCCCGTAACGACCATTTTCGAGGCCAAAAAAACGCTCTCTGGACCTCCAAAATCCACTTTGAATGTTTGCAAACCTAAAAACCACTCTAAACTACTAAAAATGTTTATAAAATCATAAATTAATCATTAAAAAGAGAAATGCAGTAAATCAAGTGAATTTAGTCTTTCTTCTCCGTCTCAGTAAAACATCAATCTCGTGTGATTCCTTTCTAACGCAATCCAGAAAGTGCTTCCTTGATCATGAGACTCGATATGATTGTTTAATATATAATATGAAAATAATATATACAGAGGACGACATCCGGGACGCATATCAAATGGTTGTTTAAATTAATTAAAAAATTTATACTTAATTATTCATTTTTTAATTAAATAAATTAATTAAATTTATATTTAATTAAATAAATTAATTAAAAGGAAAATAAATTTAATTTTCCAAAAAAAAAACTAAATTACATAAAAATTTTTTTAAATTATTCCTGATTTTTTTATATTTTTTCAATATTTTTAGAATATATTATTTATTTTTCTAATTAATTAACTAATTAATAAACTAATAAAAGGAAAAAAATTTTAATTTTCCCAAAAAATACTAAATTACATATAAAATTTAGTTTAATTATTTCTGATTTTTTCCATATTTTTTCAATATTTGTACAATATATTATCTATTTTTCTAATTATTTAACTAATTAATAAATTAAATAAATAAATAAATAATATATAAAAAAAATTAAAAAAGATTAGATCGGAATCTCGGATTCCGATCTAAGCTTAGATCGGAAACTCAGAATCCGATCAAAGCTTAGATCGGAATCCTAGATTCCGATCTAACGTTCGGAATCCAGGATTCCGATCTCGTGATACTATTTATATTAAACTTATTATATTGATATTATTTTTAATATATTATATTAATTTAATACTATTTTTTTAAATTTCGGCAGCCCAAGCACAAGGCCGAGCAGGCCAGAGAAAAGCCACGGCCCAGGTGGGAATAAGGGCCCAGCCTGCAAGCCTAACAGGTCGGGTCAAACGACTAGTGGGTTATGGGGATCAAATCCAAACCCACATATAAAAATCCAGATCCGATATTTCATTTCAGATCCGATCCGCTAGTCCAACTATTTTATAGAGAAGTCCTCATATTTATTTTATTTATACTAAAGTTTCACTTAAGTCTTTAATATCATTTTTATTTACGAACTAGTCCAAAACCAGTTCAAAGATTTTTATAGAATAGTCCCTGACACCACAAATTATCACAAACAAGTCCCTGGACTCGTACCAGAATACAAAACAGAGATACATATGGCTGGTACCAAGCCTGTACCAGCTTGATAACCAAGCCGAGAGCATCAAACAACACATATAAACTCAAATAGAGGCATATTCTACTTAATATTTTAATTTCAAGCCTCAGACAAGCAACTTAAACACAGAACAGTTCAACTATCTCAATCACAATTCAATTTAGCCGCAAAGGCATGTAACAAACACAGATCAAAGCTCAACATAGAGCAAGCAAAGCTCACACGAGCCAACAACAAGTGTCAACATAGATCAACTAAGGCTCAATCGAGCTACAGAAACAAGCGTAGATCAACACAAAAGCATGCCTTAACAGCAATCTCAGCACAACAAAGAGAGAGGGAAAGGAAGTTGGTTACCAAACTGAGGTACACATCAAAAAGGGAGGAAGAAAGGAGAGGTGGCTCAGCCTGTTATCGCCTGAGTCGTCTCCTTGCCTCCGATCAGCGCCAAGCGTCGCTGTTGCCACTGCCAATAACTGTTGCCACCAACAAGTGAGAGAGAGAGAGGTGGAGTGTGTGTGTGATGCTAGAGTTTTCTGTGGAGGTGAGGCGGAGGGAAACAGTGATGGGTTTAGGGGTTGGCCGTGAGTGGAGTTTGAGGAGGAGGAGAGGGGTAATGGCGGAGGAAGAGGGAAGAGGGGCCTGGTGTTGTGGGTTTGAACAAGAGGGAGAGGAGAGGGAGTCGGGCGATCGGAGAGGAGAGTGAAGGAGGGGTGAGGTCTCTGCTGAGGTGAAGGCGAGCGAGAGAGAAAGTGAGGAGAGAGGAGTTTCGTTGAGGAGATGAGTGCGAGTGAGAGAGACGGAGTTCTCGAGGAGAAATTTTAAGAGACGAAGAAGGACGGTGGACACCAAAGAAATTGAATTGAAATCTATACTTTCTGACAAAATCCAAGTAATTGATTAGATACCAAAAACGGCAAAGATCCAAGGGGGCGTTTGGATGAGGTTGGAATAGGTGGGAATTACAAATTCCCGGAATTTCTTATGCCAAATTTATTATAAACAATCCAAACTCTTCACAAAGTTACACACTTCCCAATAAATTTATGCCTAGAATTGGCTATTCTCCCAATTCCCAACCCATCCAAACGGCCCCCAAGAGTCTAGAAAAATTGAGATTTTGGAATTCAAATCGGACGATTCAGTGTTGTCCCTAAGGGGGGCGGCTTAATCAATGTTTAGCGGAAGCGATTTAAGGTTTTGGACCGGTTTGGTATGAACTATCCTAACACAATTCAATTGGCACCCAATACAAGCAAGCACAAGCAATTCAAGTATAGCAAGATAATAAAGAGAAAAAGAGAGAGAGAAATTGAACACGCGATGTGATTACGGAGTTCCGACCCGCTAGAAGAAGCTAGCCTTAGTCGTACGTCTCCGGGAGTTTCGCTACCACCAAAGGGCGCGCTCCGTTCAATTCCAACAAGAACGGGACTACAACTTCGAACCGAATCACCTCGTCACAAGGACACTCGAGGCGGATCGGCCTAACTCGAATGGCACAACGGCCTCAAAGGAGAAGAGCTCTCAACCTATTCCAACCTACACCTAGCGACAATGTCGGGGCGGTGGTGTTTGAGGCTACTAAATCTCTCAAGATGGTCTAGCTATGAAAAGCTCAAGTGGGAGAGTATCCCTGTGCTCAAAGGCTCAATTCTGGTCTAATTTTGCAAAGTGAAGCCTCTCAATGAGAGAGAACAAGGGGTGGATATATATAGGGCTCGAAATGAGCAGTTCCCCAGCAAAAAACAGGCCACAGCGTTGTACAACGCTGATCAGCGTTATACAACGCTGAAATATGACCGTTGTAAATTCTAACGGCTCTTTAATATAGCCGTTGGTCTGTCAGAGCGATGTGCAACGCTATTTGCCGTCGCACAACACAGCAGTGTAAAAACAAAGGAAAGCTCCGACAATTCCGTTGGAAATTGTCAGAGCGTTGCTTGCCACTGAATGGCGTTACACAACGCTAAAGGGAGACAAAAAGGAACAACTCTGACAGATTCAACAGAGCGTTGTACAACTCTATATGCCGTCACACAACGCTAACGTTACCCAACGCTGAAAGACGTTGGCTAACGTCTCCAGAAACTTTTGCATGTAAAAACGACTGTTTACATGGGACAGCTAACTTGGAATTTATGTGGCGTTGTACAACGCTATATGGCGTTGCACGATGGTACTCAGGAAATTTTCCAAGTTTTTTAACTGCAGCGTTGTACAACTCTACTGAGCGTTGTACAACGTTAGTGAATCAGCGTTGCCTAACTCTATATAGCGTTGTGCAACGTTGATTCACAAAAGTATGAAATTAGCTGTTCTAGCGTTGTGTAACTCTATCTAGCGTTGTACGACGCTAGGTCACAGAAAACAGGATTTA
>JAMFTS010005729.1:0-26040 GCA_028095005.1 Rhynchospora pubera
GAGGTACTTGACCTACAATTTCTATTAGTAAAGACAACTTTACATATCCATTGGTAGTGGTTTAAGTGAATAAACCATTTCCTTATACGGAGTTCACTTCACTACTCTCAAATATTCTCTTACTTCATTGCTTACACATTTCACTAAGGGTCTGATCGGAATGAAAAATTAACAGCGCAAACGTCAAATGGATTTCGCGAGAAACAAATTCTCCTGATCGAAATGGACCGTGGCCGCGATTTCACTTCATTTTGAGCGATTTGGCAGGAAAATTTAGAGCTGTTGAAATCGCGTGGAAAACTATGAAATTTCCCACGATTTCGTTGGGTGGAGAGCGGCGAAAATCTTGTAGACTCTTCTACCCTTTGTGCTTCTCTTTCGCTATAAAACCCAACCCCACTTCTTTACCTCGTCTTCATCTCTAGCACAGTCAGTTTTGGAAGAAGCATCGAACAATTGGCATACAATTTGAGAAGAAACTTCTGTCTTCACATTTATTTCCATCTTTCCTTTATCTTTTTCCAAATTCTAGAAAAATCCTTTTGTTATTTTAGACGTATAGCCCCACAGCGGCACAACCCCATTCAGAGGCTACCCTTAATTTGCAATTTTTCTTTTTTGTTAACTGGTGCTTAGTGTTTCTAGTTGTAGGGAAAATTTTAATTGTGTTTTCTTTTCCTTTGTTACTAGTTGTTCTTTATTGGTATTCTGGTAAGGTTTTACTGGTTATAGGGTAGTTGAATCGATATTCTGGTAAGGTTTTTTTTTCTTATGTTGAAATGAAATTTTAGGCTTATGGGCATTCATAAAAAAATAATAGTAATAAAAATAAAGATGTACGGGCCATTTGATTATGTTATTTAGAATCTATTATTATTTAATAAAGACTATCTGTTAAGTTTACCATCAATCATTTGATTACATGTTGTTATATATTTGATTTCTGCTTGATTATGGTACGGGTCATTTGATTTTGTCTATGGTCAATCATCCTGTTTTGTTATCTGGTAGAGAAAATGGCATAAACAAAAACTAAGTTAATTCTTATAACATGTACGTATTTGGTTATTGACATGTGGAATTTATAGCTGCGATTTTTTCTTTGATGTCATACATGATTAGAATAGTGGTATTACCATCTAATTTGAAAGAAACAATTTGTTATATGCAAACATCTGTTTCAGTGGCTGTAAATAGAAATATTGAAAGAGACGAGTGAGTAAGGGTAAAATAGTCAAATTTTAAGAGATGAAATCATTTCTTTTCTATTTTCATATAGATACTGATCACAAACTTCAATTCTCTTCAATTCTTTTTATATTTGTTCCGATCATCAAATTTTATTTGAAAATCATTTCTATTGAACTCTATTCTATTGAAATGAATTGAACTCTTGTGAGATCTCATTCCGATCAGACCCTAAATGTGAGCTCATGAACTAGTACCCAATTACTAGTGTGAATTAGAGATAGCGAGATAATTTGGACGACAAATATTCAGAAGAATTACAACATACGGTAATCACGGTATTTCGGACAACCTTTCAAATGCCTCCATAAATGGCAAATGAAACATCTCATGTGACATACGGTCACAAATAAGGGTCTCGAAGTCTCAACTCATACTAAAGCGAAGTATTTTTTAAATACTTAGCTAATTACAATTTACACAAACAAGTTTGCGAAACGTAACATTATATCCTTCATTTAATTAAGAAGAGATCGTATGACAATATCAACAACGCTTGATATTGGAGATCTTGATATCTCTAGTTGCCAATTAGCTTTTCAAACCTTTTAGTTCTCAAGCCAAAGGAACCTTCATGTACCTTCTTAAAAGAATTTTCTCTTACTTAATTCATGCTCCATTACTCGATCATAAATGATTGAGTCAACATCTACTTTCTCTACGAACTCTTTCTTGAGTAAGTAGATGCGAGTGCAGGAGTCAAATCTAGTCCGTATGAATTCTCTAATCCAAAAGTCTAGAGATCCTTAATTGAGGATATCGGCATCCACTTTATTGAATGACTTTTCATAAAAGTCAATCAATCATCGCGATGCTACGTTCGGGAAGTCGAGGAAATAAATTGGAAATTAACATACTCAAGTTTCTCTTCGCTAAGAACGTGTCTTAGGAATCGGTGTTACTTCTCCAAGCAAATACCTTTAGAAACAAGCTAATTCAATTTCAAAGATTGATCGCAACGAAATTAACACATTCAGTATCTATAACAATTTCAATTTAAGATCATTTAGTTTATGCAATGTTTTATTTATAATAATAAACAAAACTCCCACTACATTCATTTAATGTCCCAAATGTAGTCGGTTTCCAAGATTCCCATTTTCGTTGAGAAGATGCCAGCATCGGCATAACACCAACACAACTAGATAGGGTAGGTTTTCTAACCAATCATATCAAACATATGACTCTTGGTTTGTGAAATGTCTCATGTACATCCACAAACTTCGCCCCGATGTCCAATCCGATTAGGGTCCATCGATAAGTAACCTCTCTCTATTTGCTTCTATTAAATCCGATTTACACCCCGACTTTCGAGGGTTGACCAATGACGTCCCGCGTCGGCGGAATGCGTCATTTGGACACCGTATGACGTGAAGGGGATAGAGAGAAGGAGGGCGGTCAGCTTAATCAAATTAATGGGACATTTATTATGCAAGTTTGTTTGGTGGTCGTGTCAATATACACCCATACCTATCCTATGACATTTCATAGCATTCAAACAATCACATAATTACATGCATCTCAAAATACAAACATTGTTGTGGGTTTGTATGGCTCCAGCTTGCATATTAGTCTTCGCCGCATCTTCATGTAGCAAGACTAATCTAATTCAAGCCCTCCCACTAATTATCTAGATCCTATCTAATAATTAATGGAAATAAATACATGTGAAAAAATCCTAATTCCCTCCTAGGCCTTAGGGGCATGCAAGCCTCACAAGTTACATTAAAATTAATCAAAAATAATTAATGGCACCAAAAGCCGCATTATATACATTCACACATGCATACAATTACAACACACAAGGCATTGGAATCTTAAGCCATACTAAACTCACGATCCTCCTACAAAAATGAGTTAGCACATATACAATATACATGATTTAACTTGTTCTTAATTAACTTCATTAATTAGAATCTTTGTGTATGCTTGTCGCTCGTTTTTTCAAATGCAAAAAGATTTAACATTACAACTACTTGTTTAAACCTTTAAAATTTAATCTACAATTCAAAAATAGAGAGGAGGGTGTTTAAGGAGTGTTCTAATTAACATTTCAGCTAATTGATTAATTAGAATATATTTTAAGTAATTAAAATAAGCAATTTGGGACCTGATAAAATCCAAAATTTTGCGGTCTCCAAAAATTCCGAAATAAATCCAGAGAGCTCCTTACAATGAGTACAACTACCAGTAAAAATTTCAGGGAGAGATCATTTACCATCAGTGAGAATCAAAAAAGACAAATACTGATATTGTGCGAGAAACACCGTTATCAGATTTTCTGTTTTTCATCTCAACCATTAGGTCTAAAGGATCATCTTCCTTACAGTTTTCATATAAACAATTTATACAGAAAACTTAGCACATACAATTGGCTACCTATCCATGGAAAAAGAAACAGCAACGTCTATTCAAAATTTTCGAGTTAAATGTCATACAAGTAACAAGTCCAGTTCTGAAATAGACTGACGACCAAAAAGTTATGACCCAGTTGAAGCATCAAACCTTGTCGAAAAATTATAAAACTAGTTTTTACAGAATCCTAATTTGAAATAGAACAACTCTATTCAAACACTTTTCTGTAAAAGTCCTTCAATAATTTTATTTTGTCAAAACAACCAGTTTGTTTAGAAAGACAGATCTGATGCTATCGATTCTTTCCATACTTGAACATACACATAAAATCCGAAATAGGTAACAAATTACACATATTCAGAAAGAGTATCAAGTCTAGATTAATTATAGCCAAAAGATACAGGTAGGTATTTTCCAAAAATACGTCTTTCTTGCCCAACAAACATAACTGTGCAGCAGAACGGTAGATCTGCGCACCGTTACCGTTTAATTCACTAAAAATTCATAACTATCTATAAAATAGTGAAACTAGCGCCAAAAGAACCATGCCTCAAAGATCTACAATCTCCAATAAGACAGAAAAAATTGCAGAGAAGTTTACATCACGAAAAATAAGCAACAATACAGAAAAATAGATTTTTTCCAGACAGAAAGCACACACATCACTAATTAACTTTGTTAATTACTAATTTCACGATTTAAAAAATGTTAAAAACTTGAATAACGACCAGCGGTCTGATACCACTGTTAGAAACTCAAGTCCACGTGCAATTTTAATTTTTATTAACATTTAACAAAGAATTAATACGCACTAATAACGGATCTAGTTATTCAAGTCATTGAACATCATAAAAGGAGAAGCGTAGGAGGTTACCTCTTCCGAAATCGTATCCGGATGGCTCGAATCCAATCACTTGGAGTCGGTGGCGTGCTCGTCTCTTCACGGCTGCCTCTGGTTGCCTCGAGTCCACCTAGGAGATTAACCAAGTTCTAATCTCATGTGCTAGCACGAGTAAGAACAAAGCTAATACACTCGCTATTCCTCTTCCAATCGACAATCAATTAGTGAATAGCTATTCTCAACACATGAGACCTATCAATTAGCCATGAAAAGAAAACTAATGAAGAGAGAAACTAATTTCTCTCCTCTTAGATAGGTGGCGGCCACCAGAATGGTTAAGAAAAAAATGGCAATTAGGGATCCGCATTTGACACTCAAAAATACCCATATATCCACCTAATCTTTCCAATTAATCTCATTAATTAAAATTGTGCCATTCATTCTATGGCCGGCCACGTATGGCCTCCTTGGACCATTTGAAATCTTTCCATTTTATCTTTTAAATACATTAAATCAAATATTTAATGGACTAAGATAATGACTTATTGTTTGGACTCAAAAAGACTTAATTAAATAAAGCCTATATATTCAATATAATTCTTATAATTATATTAAATATCGTTGACTGAGATTAATTATCAACTTATTGATAATTACTTTGGGATTAGCATGTGCATTAATTTATTTCTATATGATTCCTTGACTTAATTAATTATAACGGTTCGCAACGGTATATAATTAATTAATCAACATATCATATTATTGCATTCATTAATGCAATCAAATAAATAATACACCGTATGGTCAAAGTCCTATTTGTGTGACCCTTTGAGGATTTATGCTATGTTGGCCATGGAAAATAAATCGTCATTTGTTTCCAATAATCATAAGTGGTATCTAGCAACACGTTATGATTCTCAATTCGCATAAACAAATACTGTACCAATAGAACACTTCAATCCTGCATAAGAAATGGTATCTTATTGTTTTGATTCTTATGTCACATGATATCCGTGTATAACCCAAGATAGGAATGTGTCATTCTTGCAGATTATACGTTTCTTGATCTAGAGTTGATTGCCTAGTTGCGCGCATACGATCCAACTCCATCAAGGGGCCTAGTAGATATCATCACTCACTAGGTGAACTAATGAGGAACATACGGTTGTCTTGATGAACAGTTTCTCCCCGCACAATTCAAGAGAACATAAATAAAGTCCGTATAGCAGCCCTTATCAGGAATCAACATTAGACGATATTTATAGAACCTATCCTTATGTGGAGAAATTGAATCATCTCAAACTCAGAATCAAACACGTATGAAATAAATAATGACACTTAACACAATCTATATATTTATTTCATTGGGTCATGTCCTGTGCTATGTTCCAGTGACATACACATATGCAATCAAGTCGGTAACTCCTTACCTATGATTTGTAGAACTTAATCATCACTTAACTTGCATACTAATCTTATATGATAATTAATGTTCCTTGTTAATTATCAAGATTATGGACTCTTTAGAGATATTATTGTCATTCTAACGAATGATCCACAGAGATCTACAATTCAGATCCTCAACCTGAATGATCTGTCAATAATAACCTCTAGGAACAAATGATCAAGCATCATCAATAACATAAACTAATATAATAGCTACCAACTGATTGGCTTCTAGGACATATCTCTAACAATATCTAGCTAATTTGTATGTTATATATGTTAACTTTATTTTTATTTTTTGTATTTGTACAATTTGATTTTTTGTTCATCTTTTTTTTTTCTATATTTTCATATTATTGTTGTATATGTTCATTTTGAGAAAATAAGATAGAGTTCACTTGGTGGAAGTGTAGGAAGTGAGATTGATGTAGGGGAGAGAGCTGGAGTCGATGGAAAAAAAGACAAGAAAGAGAGTGGTAGAAGAGAGAAGAGACGAAAGACGACGTAGAAAAAAAAAGGAGAAAATGCTAGACAGATGAGTGAGGTAGAAGGTGACTTATGACAGAAGGGGAGGAGACCAGTAAAATAGGGTGGCGGAGGTAAGGAGAAGAGAAGAGAAGCGGAAGCGACAGGAAGAAGAAGAGAAGCGAAGAAGGAGAGAAAAATAAAAAAAAAGAGAGAAAACAAGAGCAGATAAAGAAGCGAGGGGAGAAGATGAGGGCCTTCTATTTTTATCATGAATGACTGCAACCTCTTTTATTTTTTTTTTAATTAGATGGCACTGGATTGTAAATTTCTGGATGACGTATATCACTCCAAATTCAGTGAGAATTTATGGACATGATTGTGACAATCTAAAAATTTTAGCTTGTTTTTTACTACAATATATTGACCTTTGACCATAGTTGACTAGTTTAAACTTTGACCCGTCAAAATTTTGACTTGTATATTGACCGAAAAAAGAAAATTGTATACTGCATATTTACTATATCTTTCGAACACCGAATGAAAAGGAATTTGAAATAAATGCTGTCACCTTTGCTTATACGTACGTGTTGTCTCAATATTCATCATCTTTCTTAGGGTGCGTTTGGATATAGGAAGAAGGAAGAAAGAAGAAGGAAGAAGGAAGAAAATAATTATAAACAATCCAAACTCTTCACAAAGTTACACACTTTTCAATACTTCTTCTCACTTCTTTCTTTCTTCCCTTCTTCCCACACCTATCCAAACGGAGCCTTATTTATTATGAACATTAGCTTACCTCTCTATTTAATAAAATTGTCTCATAGTTACCATGTCCAGCTCCAATTCATTTTCTCAGCGAAAACCAAAATAAATTAAGGAATTTGATTAATTTGCCGATTAGAAAGTTGATTGATCGTCCGATTGAAATTCTGAGTTTTTATGTCGCACTCATATTGTATATCTCTTTCGATCTGTTCATGATTTTTGGATCGCTCAGTCAGGTAATCGGACTTTTCTGTATTTAATTTCGTATTGATTGATTGATTTTGATTTAATATGTTTACTAATTGTGATTGGTATTTATCGAGTTTGGATGTACTGGATCTGAAATCTAAACTTTAAGCCTTGATCCTCCTAAGTTCGGAGAGGGACTACTCTGACCCACTTATCTCTGTAAAATATATTATTTATTTTGTGGATTAATCTGGTCTGATTGAATTTTGTTATAATAATTAATTAAGTGAAGATGTGTCCTTAAATAATCGTTTACTGAGATTTGGACCTTACTTTATTTGTTTTTCTTGTTGCGACGTAGGTTGACGGGCCGTTGGATGGATGCAAAAGATACCATTCGTTTCTTGCGTCCCGTAACTCGTCGGTGTAGAAAGTGATAGATGTATCAGAGAATTTTTTTTCGAACTGTGTTTGGATTATTGTCGTTTTTTTTAGAATTTGATTATTTGATTTCTGTCGAATTTAATTTGTTATCGTTGGATTGAATTTCTCCAACGAAATTCATTTGAAGGTTGGGATAATGTGACATTCTAAAAATTTTAACTTTTTTTTTGCCACAATTGACCTTTGACCATAGTTGACTAGTTTTATTAAACTTTGACCCTTCAAAATTTTTGACTTGTTTGTTGACCGAAGAAAGAAAATTGTATACTGCATATTTCCTATTATGTTCTGACCACCGAATGAAAAGGAATTTGGAAGAAATGCTGCCAATTTTGTTTGTACGTGTCATCTCAATATTCAATGAATTGATTAGTATCATCATAGCATTTTGTATCATCCCCACCATCCTTTAGAAAACGCGTTTTTTTTTTCATTTTTAGAAAACGTGTTTGAAATTTCCTCTTCCATTTTCGGAAATTCAGAAAACATGTTTCTATGCGTACGCTCCTCCCGCCCGCCCCACCCCTCCCGCGTACGCTCCTCCCTCCCCCTCGCCCCCACTCTCCCCCCTGCCCCTCTCACACACTTCATAACCCGTTGAAATTAATATTCATAAATGTTGAAGCTAATGTCATAATTGTTGAAATTGGCATATTTAAATGTTGAAGGTAATAGTTAAAGTTGGCATATTTAAATTGTTAAAGTTGGCATATATAACTGTAACAGTTATATATATTAACTTCAACAGTTGCAGTTCGGTTACTAACTATTGAAGTTAATATGATTAATTGATATAGTTCGAATACTAAATGTTGAAGTTAATATGAGTAATTGTTGTAGTCTGAATACTAACTATTGTAGTTAGTATTAGTAATTGTTGTAGCTCAGATATCAACTGTTGAAGTTAATATGAATAAATATTTTAGTTCGGATACTAACTGTTGTAGTTAGCATTAGTAATTGTTGTTGTTGTAGTTAATGTGAGAGGGATGTAGAAAAACATAGGGATATCGTTGGGTACAGAGGGACAGAGAGAACAAAAAAGAAAGAGGGATGGGATATCGTTGGATGGGGATGAGAAATTTTTTTCCTTTTCAGAAAACGCGTCTGTTATTAATGAAGTATCGCTGGGGATGACGGGGATGATGAAATACGGGGATGATCCTTATCACCCCCGCAATATTCATTGTCTTTTTTTTATTTAATTTCGTATTTCGTTTGATTTTAATTAAATATGTTTACGATTGATATATTTTACGGATTATTACATTCAGAATGAATCTGAAATCTGAATTTTAAGTCCTCATTATCCGTTTGAATGCGTTGAGAAGAAGTAGGAAGAAGGAAGAAGGGAAGAAAAAAAATTATAAACAATCCAAACACTTCACAAAGTTAGACACTTCTCAATACTTTTTCACACTTCTTCCTTTTTTTTCTTCTTTCCACACCTATCCAAACGGAGCCAAGTTGTAAGTTCAGGAAGGAGACCATTCTGACTCACCGTCTAGACTGACTTATTTTGGTAAAATATATTATTAATTACGTGAATTAATTCGGTGCGATTGAATTTTATTATAATATTTAATTATTGAGAAGCCGGATTGTTAAATATATGTACCTACGTCGGCGCGGGGCGTGATAATGATATTGCTCTTTTTGAAGTTTGCGTCTTTTTTGGCCTTTTTCAATCATCATACCCAAAGTTGTTTAAAAAACTATCATAAATTCATAATCCCCTAAGTACGAACGATGTTAATATTATTTAATCTGAGAACTGTAATAATTTCTTCTATAATAATCAATTAAAACAACAATCCTGTCCCCTCTCTCTCCTCTCTCTCCCTTCTATTTCTCTGTTCTCTAGCTCATGGCGGAGACGATAACTGGGATGGAGGAGAGCAGCTCCGATTCTGGTACCTCCGCACCTCCCAGTGCGTTCCTTTCCCTCTGTCTCTTTCATTATTCGATTCGATTTTGGAATGATTAGGATAGTTCACTCTCTTGCATTTTTTAATTAGTGAACTTTTAATTGCATTTTTGTGAAGCGTAGGAGCCATGTTTTCCATGTATTTTTGATTAAGATTTGATTGTACTGTTCATTTTGATTATCAAAGATGAAGAATAATTTGGTTAAAATTGAATAAATGCCTTTGGAGTTTCCTTTTTCTTGCGCTATTTCCAAGTTCTACGATTTTTGTTTAGGAAATAATGGTTGGAATTTATTACAATAATTGAGGGCCTCAAGGCCTCAACTATAATTCCTGTAACTGTTAAAGTTTTTACCCCCGGCATTGAATTATATTTATTTGAATTATATTACTTTAGTAGGCTGACAGATAGAGACCTTTAGATGGAGATATATTCACTATGCTTAATTTAACTTTTTTGAAAATGAAACAACCAGCCAGCATCTTGGTTTTATTGTTACTAAAATCTATTTTATAGACTGAGTTTAGATATAACAGATATGATAGCATAAGTGGGTCTCTCCTATTTAAGGAAACATTTGCCAATAATAGTTGCCTTGAATATACTATTGTCATTTAACTATTAAGTAATTGGTTATCCTTAACTAGTTGTGAACAAAAGAAGTTTAAACAAAACAAAACAGTTGCTGATGGAATTTTTTGGTTTACAACCCCCCCTCCCACACCCACACCCAAAAAAAGGAAAAAAAAACAGCACTGGAAAATATAGAAATTTTAAATATTATGACCATGAAAAAAAATTTCAGTATAATGTGAAAGTATAATTCATGTTCTTTTTAAGCCCAGTTTTACCTAGGTCAAACACTATGCCTGGAGGGATTGACAATAGCGAGAAAGGATTGAAGACTTTAAATCCAACCAATTTTGAGGGGTCAAAGACAGAGAGATGCAAGGTTTGGACCAGTTCTAATGAAAAACATGCCAACCAGTTGTTCGATGATAAAATTTCTGCCATAACTATCATCAAAATCCTACACTTACTTCCTTGGTTGCCACTGTGATTTCTCTGTTTTCCTCACAGCTGAAAATGTTACATCGAATAGCCACAGTTAAGGATGATGGTACAGTGGTTGCAAACATACCAAGCAATCTGGAACCTTCATCTCTCAATATACCTGAGGATCTCAGGCCTGAGGTGGCAGATGATGATGTTGATTCTGGGGATGTACAATATCGGCCTCCAATGAATATAGTCATACTTATCGTAGGTACACGTGGGGATGTTCAACCATTCGTTGCAATTGGAAAACGACTACAGGTTCTTTTTCATTATGTGTATTTGCTATCAAAATTGGATTTTAAAGTACTTACGTGTTCTTAGTTCTGTCTTTTATTGGTTTCTGGGAATTTGCTAGACTATAGAAAGAATACTGTCTGACAAGCTATGTGCCAGCTGGTACAAAACGTAGTTGCTAATTATCCATGAAGCTCATTTGAACTAGCTGAGTAGGAAACAGATTTAGGTTCTATAGGACACTGAGTTGTCTTATTGCTGTTTCATTCTTAATGAAATTGGTAGCCTTGTGGGCTTGTGACTATCTCTCAAAAAAGCAAAAAGAAGAAGGGCTGAGTTACTGATCTAGAAATTGTGCTAATTCACAGAGACTGAACTTACCTAGTACAACTCATGTATCAATCAAGTACTGAAAAAGCTTGTTTTCATGCCCACTTCAAGGAGTTTTTTCACGATTCTTGTCTTTCTATTGAAAGGATTATGGGCATCGTGTGAGGTTAGCGACTCATGCCAACTTCAAGGAGTTTGTTCTGACTGCTGGTCTAGAGTTTTACTCTCTTGGCGGAGATCCTAAAGTTCTTGTTAAATGTATGTCATGCAGACTGCAAACATATCTCTGTTTATTTTTATAAGTTAGCATGTCTGACACCTGTACCAAAGTACTAATTCGAGATGCAGATGTTTTCTTAATTTTCACTTTTACTGATATTTATTGTGGGGCTTTAGTTGATTTTTAAACCTTGGTATAAGAAAGGCGTGCAAATTCCCTTTATCTATTACTGTGATACTTTCTTGTACCTGCTTGAAGTACTCTTCATAATGGGTTTGTGTTGATTATTCTTACTTAAAAACCTAATTCATCTTAAGCTGATGTATCAAATTCTGGTTTAAAAAGTCATCATACCTTTGTCCTTGTTCATCAACCATTTTTTTTATTAACAGACAACTGGTTTGGTAAAATTGAACAGACATGGTGAAAAACAAAGGGTTTCTTCCATCAGCTTTGTCAGAAATACCAATTCAAAGGAAACAGATAAAGGAAATTATATTTTCTTTGCTCGCTGCTTGTAAGGATCCGGATGCAGAGACTGGCATACCCTTCAAGGCTGATGCTATAATTGCTAATCCACCGACATATGGTAAAATTTTGGCATACTATTTCTTTAATTAATGGTACCAGAATGTAGAAGCCAATGCTGGGCATCTTTTTTTATCTTTTCTCACTGAACACCAATGTATTGAACAAACACTCCAGAGTTTAATGATTAGTCTCTGACTCTCTGATGATGGCATAGCCGTAACTTGTAGGTTGTACTATTGACTGTTACGTCATGTTGAATATCTTTAACACACTACTCGTGGGAGATCTATTATTGTTATCTCGAAGAACACTTTAAACAGCTTATGAATTATTAGCTTATTCTTTAGGCCCACCAAGAAGGTCCAGCATAAGTTTTGAAATTTGAATTATAAGTTTAATGAGTTGAAAATTGTTGTTAATATACAAATGCTTTTACAGGGCATGTGCATGTTGCTGAGGCACTCAAAGTTCCTGTTCACATATTTTGTACATTTCCTTCGACGTAGGCTACTCTTACTCACGGTTTCTTTTCTGAAAAATTATTACTGTCCTTATAACTTACTATTCATATTATTTTACTTGGACAGGCCCACTAGTGAATTTCCTCACACTCTTTTTCGTGTCAAGCTACCTGCTGGGTACAGAGTCAGTAAAACATTCTTTTTCTTATTCTTGTTGATAAGTTAAATTTCTGCATATTTCATAAGAGAAATTATTTGTTCATGCATACTAAATCACTGAGCCTCTAATGTGACTAATAAAGATGTTTCACTTGTAAGTTGTAATTAGCAATTAGAAAAATTAAATGTCATTGCACACTTCATTGAAGGAGCATCTATTAGAAGTCAAATAAGGTTTATGGTATGACTTCCTATGTCTAAAAAAAAAGTCTAAAGTCTAAGCCTTTTATCCCAAACAAGTTGGGGTAGGCTAGAAATGACTTCCTATGTAGACCATTTTAATGGCCTCAGTATGTAGGCATTGCTATTGGATTCGCTAAGATGACGTGGATATACTGATTTACAATTTCAAAGCCCATCTATTTTATGTTCGTTTTTCAGCTTTCTTACCAAATTGTGGATTTGATGATATGGCTGGGGATAAGGGGCATGATAAATGACTTCAGAAAAAGGAAACTGAAGCTACGACCTGTCACATATCTGAGTAGTGGACTGGGTTCTACCTCAGATGTACCACATGGCTACATCTGGAGCCCTCACCTTGTACCTAAAGCCAAAGGTCTGTCCTTCATTTTCTTAAAAATAAATAAATACAGAAAGTAGGAAGAGCAATATTAAGAAAAAATTAGTTTGGCTCAGATCAACAATCAGAGCATCAAAAAGTAGCCTGCCAGAATAAGGGTCGTAGATCATGTGGTCTTTTTGGATCAACTTGATATGTTACTAAGCAAAGATGGATAAGTGAATATTTATTACAAATTTACAATAGAATGTTTTTTCTGTTGTTTAAGTTGCACTAAATTTTAAACTGTCGAATTCTGGTCTAATTTATAGTATTGATAACATTTTATTACTAATTATTATTATTTTTACGAAAAATTTTAGACTGGGGACAAAAAATTGATGTGGTAGGATTTTGCTTTCTTGACCTTGCGTCCAACTACGAACCTCCTCAGGAACTCGTGAAATGGCTCGAGGCTGGTGAAAAACCTATTTATGTTGGCTTTGGTAGTCTTGTAAGTACATCTTGCTTTAATCGAGTTTGATAGATATTGGGTAAATATGTTGTCTACCAGTCTCCCCTGCCAAAATTGTTCCATCATGGCAGTATCGGGGTTTTCCTATACTAATATCTTTTATTGTCACAATGTTTGATATGAATATGAAAAATTTTGTTTAGCATTGCCACAATGTTTGATATGTATATATTTTTTACACAGTGTAAATCTTTGGTGCGTGTTTAACCTTTTATTATTTTGTATATATATTATGTACATTTTTTTAATTGTAACATGAACTGTATCTGGAATAAGATCACAGAATGCATAGACTTTTGGGATGCTTCTAATAAACAGGATTTATTATTGAGTTAACTGTTGACCTCGCATAAGAATATAGGTTCCTGTCAAAGGCGAGAGTGTTCCTATTATTCACACGAACTAACTTTTTTCTTAACATTTTTAATTTTTTTTTCTTTTGCTTTTTACTTAGCCTGTGCAAGAACCAGCAAAAATGACAGAGATTATTGTACGAGCACTTGAAATGACAGGTCAGAGGGGCATCATCAACAAGGGCTGGGGTGGCCTTGGGAATTGTATGTACTTTTCACTGTTCCTTCTTTGAGAAATTTTGAACCCAATGGAGGCTTATGGAGGCATCAATTTATTGGTTCTGGCCACAGCCACCAATAGCATGTTTGATGGTGGCTGGTGGTGGCTAGATACTGTTCTTAGGCTGCAGTATGTTTTTAGTGGCCAGTACACACCAGTTCAAGCAGGGCACCTAGATTTAGGGAACCACCTTCCTTTACCATGTCCTTGAGCTGAGATATGATATTGAAACAATATTTTAGCTTTAATGGCTCCAGTTAGGTTTTTTGAAACATATCCTAATACGTATTAAGGTGGAACCGAGGAACCAAACACATGTTCTCGTAGAATACAAGAGAAACATGTGTATTATTTATAGAGCTGTAAATGTTTCTTTGTGGCAGTGGAAGAGCCAAAGGATTCTGTATATCTACTTGACGATGTGCCCCACGACTGGCTCTTTCTGCAATGTAAAGCTGTGGTTGGTCTCTCTTTCCCTCTCTTCACTGATCTTATTTTTTATTGCGAACTACTTTATTTGGTTGTTGTGCCGCTAGCCCGGTAATTGAGGGCTTGGGAAGCAAAAGCAAGTGCCCGAGCTGTCGTCGGATGCCTAATAGAGAAAGGGTGCGAGCCCCTACGGTAATAGAGTTACCAGCAAGTGAGATAACTGCTTGCAGTCATCCGGAGGAAAGGGGTATTTCATACTTATTAAAAGAACACTTATCCGGGGCTATATGTGACCATTCGATAGGTTTAATAAGCGTATAAACAAAAGGGCGCTAAGCATATCTCTAAACACCATGACTTTATACCTATTTCAACCATCTTGTTCCTTTTTATGAGATACCTATTTAATAAATAATAGATGATATTAAGTCATATAGATATCAATTTTTTTGTCACATTTCAATTTCTTTTGGTCCTTTATGTAGGTGCATCATGGTGGAGCTGGAACAACAGCTGCTGGGCTTAAGGCTGCGGTACTCTCTCTTTTTCTCTGTCTGTCTGACTGTCTCTTTTTCTCCCAGGCTACACATCTTTTTAATTTTGGTTCTAATGTGGCTTCATCAATACGTGTAGTGTCCAACTACATTTGTGCCATTCTTTGGAGACCAGCCATTTTGGGGTGACCAAGTGCATGCTAGAGGTGTAGGACCTGCACCAATACCTATCAATCAGTTTTCTTTGGAGAAGTTGGTTGATGCGATAAACTTCATGTTGGATCCACAGGTACTGCTAATGCGAGCTCATTTCAACCCCTTTAGTCTCTCTCTCTCTCTCTCTCTCTCTATAGAGAATATGATATCCAAATGTAAGTAATGAACTAGGAAGTGCTTGTTTGAGTTTCTTTTAGTTTCTTTGATATATTTTTAGGAATTTTGTGGAGGATCTGAACAAAAACATTTTTTCGAAAGACACAACTTTAGGTTTCTGTTGCTGGTTTATCGTTTAATGCTGGCTAATAATACAATGAATTTTCTCCTGCAATATTTCTTGGTAAAAGGTTCTTTTCATTTTTGCGCACAGTCTTTCAGTTAAATAGAGGGAAGAAAATTTGCTCACCATTGAAATGGCTTGCCACTATCCCTCATGATAATAAGGGAAGAACTGCAGAGGATAAAAAGTGTTAACTGGTTTTTAAGTTTCAAACATGACTACATGAGCAAACAACCTCATCAAACCTCAACTTTTGTTGACTATCTACTCTTTTTGTATAAACCTATAATTATATCATTATAATGGCAGCGTTTAAGTTGTAAAATTTCAACCATATTACAAATGCAAACCAAATTTTTGTATAGTCTGATCCACATATCAACTTCAGGCTGGTATAACCATGTGAAAATTTTTGCTATCCAGCCTGAAGCGAGTCATGTAGAGGTGGCATTTTCTTAAGATTTGATTAAATAATTGCCGCAAAAGATAACCAAAGATCCTAGACCAGCCATCATTGGCATGGTTAGATTATGATCATCTGTTCTGTGAGTTCTTAACATTGGTGTCGACCATGCTGTTAAGTTTGTGCAAGAATCAAGTGTAACATAATATGTATGGTCATACAGCTTTAATAAGTCTCAAATTTTCCAATGCTGGCCAAAAACAAGTACATATTTGACAGTCTGTGCTGGCAGTACATAATTTTCCAACATTGGCCAAAGAACAGTGCTCTGTAGTACTGTTACTTGTATACTAAGTTTGCAATCTTTGCTTTATCTAGCATATCCTCTTTAATTTTCAAACTATGATCAGGTGAAAGAGAGAGCTGTTGAGCTGTCAGAAGCAATGAAATCTGAAGATGGCATAAATGGTGCGGTGAAAGCATTTTTGAAACATCTCCCTCCAGCACAGTCATCTCAGCCTGGATCGCTTGATCCCAGCTACCGGGATTGTGTTCGTGACCCATTGAAGAGATTGGTGGCTTGTTTTGTTTTGTTTTTGTTTTTTGTTTTGTTTTTTTTTTTTTGTTCCGAAAACTTGACTGCAGCTAGATTGGTAGCTTGTTCTTGAATGTTTTCTCATGCAAAAAGTTCGGCATTTGTAATTTGTATCTATCTAGATTTTTTTTCGCTCCGGAAAATTAATGCAAAGCTATACGGTATAGGGAAAGATCTATTCATATCCTTGTGTATACCAATTCGATACAAGTTCTTTCTTAATGAAAAAAAAAATAACACATATGAACTTCTCACACGAAGTTTTATTGCTTTTGTAAGTCATTTCTTTCCACGTAGGCTATACAAGAACATCTAACTAAGTGATTCAAAAGAATTATATGTTTAGTCCATAAGAGGTATGAAAGACAACTTGTTGGGTGATTATACATACGATATATTTTTTTATGTGCGAGTGTGTATGATAAGTTGTGATTTTAAATATCAATTAGTCAATTAAATACCAATTTATTTTAAGTTGAGATATTTGTTCTCATTTATGTTATTTGATTTAGGATTTGAGGTATTTGTTCTCGCATTTTATGAAGTATCAAGTGAAGTTTTAAGTACATAACATATTGTTGACTTAGAAACCAATGTTTATTACGTACCTAACATGAAAAGTAATATTTTTAGTTTAAGTCAATTATTGGAATTGAGTTTATACGGTGGTGACGAAGGACCGAACCTTATATTTGGGAGATAGAAATGATAGATTGATAACTCAAGTAGAAATGATCATCAACCAAATGTTTAAGTTGAATTTGATGAATGTACAAGCTAAGTGTTTGAAGGCATGTGTGGTTGGCAAAGCTTGGTTGTGGCATTTACGGTTTGGTCATTTTTATTTTGGTGGTTTGAAAGAATTGTCAAAGAAAAATATGATGAAGAGATTGTCACAAATTGACAATAGTGACAAGTTTTGCGAAGGGTGTGTGCTCGAAAAGCATCCGAGGAGTTCATTTTCAAAGGAAGCTAGCTATCGAGCCAAGAATCCATTGAAGTTGATACATACGGACATATTTAGTTCGATCATACCAAACTCATTGGATAAGCACTGTTACTTCATTAACGTGTTGGTTTAAAAATTTGAATGACAATTATATAAAGGTGTTGAGGTCATATCGAGATGGCGAATATATCTCTAAGGAGTTTGAGTATTTCTACGAGGAGCATCACATTCGGAGGTTCCTAATAGCGTCATACTCACCTCAACAAAATGGCGTGGCTGAGAGAAATCATCAGACCATACTCGATATGGTTCGTAGCATGCTAAAAAGTAAGAATATGCCAAAGGAATTTTGGGCTGAAACGGGCAATGGGCAGTTTACTAGCAAAATAGATGTCCAACGACGAGTTTGGAGAACATGACTCTACAAGAAGCATGGTGCGTATGAAACCAGCAGTATCTCATTTGAAAGTGTTTAGAATTGTGACCTATGTGCACATTCCAGATCAGTGAAGGACAAAACTCAATGACAAGAGCAAGAAGCTAATTTTTATCGACTATGATGAAAGGTCGAAGGCTACAAGCTCATTGATCTAGCAACTAATAAGGGACATATAAGTCGTGATGTGCACTTTAATGAAGAAAGTGTGTGGTGTTGCAATTCCATGGAGGAAAGGTCGCATGATGTTGAGAAAGAATTGTAGATTATAGCAAGCTCTACCTCGACAAATACAACAACCCGAGCTGAGCCAAGTTCAAGTCGAGTTCGAGCTCAAGTGATGACAAGGCGAGAACATCTCGAATCATAACCTTACAATACTTGTATGAAACAACTAGAGAGCTGAATTTGGTGTGTCTTCTGTCGGATGCCGAGAACATCACATTTGAAGAAGTTGTTCAAGAAAAGAAATGACAACAATCTATGAATAAAGTGGGTCTATAAGAAAAAGCTAAATACTCGAGACTAGGTTGAAAAATACAAGGCGAGATTAGTAGTCAAGGGATACAAGCAAAAAATAGGGATTGATTATGAAGACTTAAAACCTAGGAATCAAATAAATTTATAAACCTAGAGCTAACCTCACTAGTCATTTTAGTTAAGCTTTAGGGTCAAACCCAAGGGACGGATTAATGAATACCAGACCTTACTTCCTCACGAAAGCTAGACAAACAATTTTTATGAATTTTGGTTGATTAAATCTAAAGGTGCAAGTAAATAAATATTTTTGGGTATTTTAATTATCTAAATAATCAAATGCTTAAAGAGAAGTTTTTGGTATTTTTAATATGCAACTAAATGTCCTACGGGTCAGGTTTCACTTAGGTTTAGCTTCTGGATCAACGGATCGCTCGCTTTCGTATTGAATGCCGGGTTACCAGAATTCCTACCTTCTGTCCGGTCTGAACCAGACTAGTTCGGTCCGAACAGAGAGTATGGAACTGAGTTATGACGGGTTAAACTTGGCTTTGACGTTGTGAAGGGCTTAGACTAGCTGTAGCTAAGATTCCTATTCCTCAACTGTCGTCTTTTGGACTAGAAGTTAGCACAAGCCACTACTTTACCCACATAGATCAATTAAACCTAAACTTTCATGTCGGTATTTTAATTAACCTATGTCTAAATTATTGATTTTCTTAGGGATATCTAAGTTGTCTTTCAGCCAACTTAGAAGCTACACCTTTCAATGCAAGCTAACCTCCTCTTTCGAATCTTCAACTTATCCCATGCACTTTATTTAATTCCAATTGATTAATCCTAATTTTGTAACTTAACTAAATGTCGCCATTCATTTAGAAGTAAACTAGTCCAAACAATAGAATAAAACAAGCATGAAAATAATACTCAATAGATAGATCACAAGTCAAAGTATCAAGCCAAACACATCATAACATCAAACTAATCCTAACCTACATCCTTACCCTAAGACATAGTAAATCTAAACTATCATGCTAACAAGACAACAACAAATGCAAATAAAGAAGATACAAACTCCAATCGACAAAATATCAAGAGAAAGGAAGAAATAAACCAAATATCGCCTCTAACTCGAGATACCGAATGTCTAGAGCCATGGTTGGGTTGAAACTACTGTCGTCGCATCTAGAATCACTCTAAAGTCGCTGCCATGGTTGTGATATGCTGCGGGAGGTAGAATTTCACGCCTTTTGACGTGAGAATGGTGGTGAAAAGGTGCCAAAACGTGGTGGAAAGTAGAATTTCGTGGTTGGTGGCTTTTCCTTCATCCAAGGCAGTAGGAGACACTTTATAGAAGGTTCTAGGTTTCTTGGAAGAGAGGCTAGGGCATCCAAGTCGCCAAATCTTGCTAAAATATCACTTTCCTTCATTGAAAACTTGCCAAAACGACTAATTCAGCTCTCAGTTCGGGTCAAACTAATCTTGTTCGGGTCAAATAGGTTCAGTTCGGACCAAAATAGCTCAGTTCGGACCGAACTGGATCACTTCGGGTCGAACTGGAGCACTTCGGGTCGAACCGAGACTCCAGCATTGAGTAGCAATAGTGTTTCGATCATAATTTAATTCTTCATTCGGACTCCGACTGAGGCGATTCAAAAACCATTGGAAAGTTTAGGATGAGATCTACAATGCTATTGCTTCTATTCAGCCTTTTTCTTCTCCTAAAACCACCCTTTCATGGAATAATTGTGCGTGAGCCACCGAGTTTCTGCAATTCAATACAAAAACCACAACAATATCTAATTTTAGACAAATATAGCACAAAGCACAATGAATATAGGGATTTGAGTTACCATTTAAGTGTAAAGTCCAGCCAAAATGCATATATAAATATACCCAAACCTAATTTGATGAAGGAAAGTGCCAAGTAAGGTCAAAATACCATTTAATTTGATGAAGGAATTAAATCCTAGTACCAAATAAATTTTTACCCAGACCTAACCTCACTAGTCATTTAAAGGTAAGTTTAGGGTCGAACCCAAAAGACGGATTAACGAGTACCAGACTTGTTCTATTTCTGAATCTAGACGGTAAAATAAAGTAGAGAATGTTGCAAATGAAAGAATCTAAGTAACAATGCAATCAAGTAAATATTTTTGTTCGATTTTGGTTCTAATTAATAATTCAAGAAAGGTAAATTAAAGTAGGTAAATTTTGGTGTTTTTCGAATATAAAAAGGCGTCTTAGGGACCAGGATTCACTTAGGTTTAGCCTTCGATTAGCTGGATCGCCCGCTGTCGCGTTAAATACCAGTAAATCGAAGCATACGCTCTCATTTCAATTCGAACCAGACTAGTTCGGTCCGAACAGAAGTTGATATGATGAGTTATGACTATACAATTTGAGTTTTAACTTTATGAAGGGCTCAGATCGGCTATAGCTACATTACCTAATCCTCAACTATCGTCTTTTGGATTAGAAATTAGTACAGGACTTTACTTTGCCCACATAGGCCAATTAAACCTAAACTTTCGTGTCGGTATTTTAATTAACCTACGTCTAAATTGCTGGTTTTCTTAGGGATATCTAAGTTGTCCTTCAGTCAACTTAGAAGCTGCACCTTTCAGAGCTAAATAATCTCCTCTTTCGAATTGTCTAACCTAACCTTATAATTAACTTAACTAAACATGCCTTTATTTAGAAGTAAATCAGGTCAAAGCAAATAAATCAAATAAGCAACAATAATACTACTCAATAATAAGATCATAAAGCCAAACATCAAGTCATATCAAATCATAACAACAATAATACCCTAAACCCTAAGACATGAAATAAACTACTCTAACATGTTCTCAAAACAGGAAATAAACATAGTATAAGCATAATAGAGATACAAGCCCATAGAACAAGAATATAAAAGCATAATGGAAAATAAAGTCTACAACTTTAATGCTAAAACAACTTCTCCTAGGCAGTGGATAAGAGGTGAGATGGTGAGAACTGCTCCTTGCTGCTGCCGTCGCTTCATACAAGTCGTAGAACACTAGGGTAATGATGGAATTTCGAACTATGTGGCTAACTTTCTCTCTAGAATCAAAAGTATCTTTCTGGAGGCAGGAGGGGCCTTTTTATAGCACCTAGGTTGCTTGGGGATGAGGTTAGGGTATCCAGACCATCAGAACTTGCCAAAACGCTAACTTTCATACATGAAAAACATGCCATATCTTATATGTTCGACCTGGAGAAGTGGTATTCGACCCGAAGGAGAGGAGCTCGACCTGGAGAGGAGAAGGGAAGTGCAAGGAGGGCACTTCGGTCCGAGCAGATGCAGTTTGGTCCGAACTGGAGAGAAATAGAGGTGCTGGGGTCGAACAGAGCAATGGTGAGGTCGAACAGAGCCTAGGAATGAGTCATCTAGGTGGCATGTGGCCCGCATGTCGGTCTAGAACGTGTCCCAATGCCAGGAATGAGTCGTTTGGTGTGCATGCAACCATGAAAATCATCAAAACCCTGTAAAAAACAAGCAGAAGCAGCAGCAGAGCCAAATCCTGAAAAATAGAAAGTAATTGTCGAGCAATTTAATGGTTTGGGTATAATTTCAGTGCCAAGTACGGTCAAAATACCAATGAATATCAGAGATATCAAAGACTATTCGCTTGTCCCCGTTGCAAGGGATGAGACTATTCGCTTGTTGATGTCATTGGTTGTCCAAAATAAGTGGAATATTTATCAAATTGATGTGAAGTCATCAATCCTCAATGGTGTATTTGAAGAAGAAGTTTACATTGAGCAACCACCAAGTTACATTAAGGAAGGAGAAGATGCTGAAATTGAAGAAGGCGTTGTAGAGGTTGAAGCAAGCTCTGCGAGTTTGGAATACCCGAATTGATACATACTTCAAGGAGCACAGGTTTGTGAAGTGTCCGTATTAGCATGCTTTATATGTGAAGGTCTGTAATGGTGATATTATGTTTTTTGCTTTTTATGTTGATGATATTGTTGGAGTTATGTCCTAGAAGTCAATATTGAATGACTTAATTTCTTAGTTTATGTTATTGATGATATTTGATCATTTGTTCCTAGAATTTATTATTGACTAATCATTCAGGTTGAGGATCTGAATTGTGGATCTCTATAGATCATTCGTTAGAATGACAATAATAAATCTAAACTGTCCATAATCTTGATAATTAACAAGAAACATTAATTATCATATAAGATTAGTATGCAAGTTAAGTGATGATTAAGTTCTACAAATCATAGGTAAAGAGTTACCAACTTAATTGCATATGTGTATGTTATTGGTGTTAGGAAAGTGCATAATTTTGAAAATTTATGTTAATTACACCTAATTAACCATCCAAAATACCATGTGCACATAAGGATCTAATGCTAAGTGATATACCATTTATATATATGGTATTTGGCCGGACTTAACCCTAAAATCATAGCCTAAACTCTTGAAATTGTGTGCTTTTCAGCTTGGATTTGTAGGATTTGGTACTGCTTTTGGTTTGTCTTTGAATTCCAGGGATTTGGAGCAAAAACAACGAAAATCGGCACATTTCGGCGCTACAAGTAATCTAGTGCGGTCTACATCAACCCTGTGCGGCAGACACCTCATATCCCACTTCTCTGGATGCCTCCTGTGTGACTAGCAACTCTCATGTGCGGCCAACACTTGTCTGGTGCGGTCAACACTTGTTTGGTGGGGCCAACAGCCCTCTGGTGCCACCAAGACCTCTCTGGTGCGGCCAACATCCCTCCTGTGCGGCCAACACCCCTCCTGTGCGGCCAACAATCCTTCTGTGCGGCCAACAGCTCTCCAGTGCGGCCTACAATGCATCCAACGTGTCCTGGACATCTCCAGTGCGGAGTACAATCCAGCTGTGCGGCCAACACTTGGGCTGGATGACTCATTCCCAGCCCAGCACGCTATTGTACTCCGAACTGGGCCTGCTGTAGCCCGCACAGCCCAAATTGTATCCCGCACCGACCTAACTGTACTCCGCACCAAATCCTAAACCTAACCCACACCCTATATAAAGCGCTTCCCATGCCAAATTAGGGATCCTTCTCTCCACTTTTCCAATCCCCAGGCAGCTGCCTGGGGCGCCGCCTCATTTCCCACCATTTTCCTCCACTGTAGCCCGCACAGCTCCATCGTTGCCCGCACAGCACCACCGTATCCCGCACAACTCCACTTCGTATCCCGCACAACACCATTTTCCACCGCTGATCCACTCTCTGCCATGCCGATTCACCCCGCATCGTGCCTCTGGAGCTTGGAATTTCATGTGACAGCAGTGATTCCGGCTCCGATTTCGACTCTAGAAGCTTGCAAGTAGGAGAAATAGGCTGGGTTACGGTTGTCTCTCTCCTTTCTCTCTTGTTTGCTCGATTATGGAGTTTGTATCTTGCATTTCATCATTTACTTTCAGTTTTGAGCATATGCTAGGCTAGATTGCATTGTCTTAGGGCTTAGGTTAGATCTTGATGTTTGGATTGATGTATGACACTTGATATTTGGTATTTGATGTGTATTTCTTGTTGGATATTATTTGTGAATGCTTGTTTGTGCTTGATTGATTAACTGAACCTCCTATTAGATGAATGGCCACATCTAATCTTGGTCAAAGGTGTAGGTTAGTTGATTGGTTGAACAAAGTGACTTGAGGTAGGATATAAGCCGAATGGTAGTCCAATTGGTACCCGACGGGGGAAAGTTTCTGCTAAGGCGAAAGTCTAGTGGATACCTTTGAAAACAACAAGTGAACTTAGGTAGATTAAGCCAACATGCGAAAGTTGAGGGTTAATCGACCTAATGGGGGTGTTAGACTAGGTTCCGGTCCCGATACCATGACCAACAAGCGACAGCTGAGGTCTAGGGAGTCCAAGTCCGGCTAGATCTGCCTCACACAAGTCAAAAACCAAGTTGTTGAGTCGAAACACCATTAACTAAGGGTTGTGCGGGCAACATTGGTGCATGTACGGAGTACAAAGGCCTAATCTGCTGCGCACTAGTCGGTATCGGCACGAAAGTGACCAGTGCCGACGACCCGAAGCCATACTGAAAGTAAAACTGAAACCCTAGGACACTTTCATTGCATATTTTATCACCAAAACACCAAAAATTATTAGTTGTTTGTCTCTTAGTTGATTGTCTTTGTTAATTGCTAGTTTAAGCCTAAACCCTTCATTTGATTGTCTAGATTTTGTGAATAAGTAAGGTTTGATACTCAATCTACCGTCCCTGTGGATTCGACCCCTAACCACATCCAATGATTTACCGTACGCTGGCGGTACTTTTAGGACTAAATTAGGGTATTATTAGTTATACATCACTAAGTCAATTGACACAAGAGAATAAGAAGGAAATCGATACCTCATCCAATATTGCAATTGGATGGCTTGATCCATGGCATGGGAGTTGGTGACGAGCCTCCATGCGCCTCCTCCTTCGTCGGTTGATCGGCCTCGAGTCCACCAAGGAGGTTAACCATAATCTTCAACTCTGTGCTAGCAAGAGGAAGAAACAAGCTAATCCCTCTAGGTTTCCTCTCTCATTTAGCAATTAATTACTTTAATTAGTGGAGAGGAGTGCTCAACCCATGAGCTATAAAGGAGAGGAGAGAAGAGAGAGAGCATGGAGAAAAATCTGAAATTTTTCTCCCTTGGTGAAATTTCGGCCATAGAGGAAGAGGTGAGATAAAAAGAAGTGGACGCTAGAGTTTCCCCAAAACTTGAACCCTTTATATAGTGCTCTCTACACCTACCTAACACAGCAAATTGTGGACAAAAATGCCCTCTTGTGGCCGGCCCCTATTGAGGCTTTTGTGGGCTACACCAAGTGTGTTAAAAGCCTATTAATTCAAACCTTTTAATTGCTCTTTCAACTAACCTCAAATTGGACTTTTATTTAACTAATTAAATAAAGACCCAGTGGCTCAATTAATTTAAATGAGTTGAACATAATTAATAATTAACTCATTAATAATTAATTTGGGATTAGCATATGCATTAATTTATTTCTATATGATCCCTTTGACTTAATTAATTATAACGGTCCGCAACGCTATACAATTAATTAATCAAACTATCATATTTTCGCAATACGCACTGTTGCGAATACATAAATAATGCACTGTATGGTGAAAGTCCTATTTGTGTGACCCTTTGAGGATTTATGCTAAGTTGGACATGGAAATAAATCGTTATTTAATTCCAATAATCACAAGCGGTATCTAGCAACATGTTATGATTCCCAATTCGCATAAATAGTGTACTGCTACAATATTTAAATCATGCATAAGAGAATAAAGATATTTCTCTATTTTGATTCTTATGTCTCACGATATCATCGTATAATCCAAGATAGGAATGTGTCATTCTTGCAGATTATACGTTTCTTG
>JAMFTS010005732.1:0-26039 GCA_028095005.1 Rhynchospora pubera
ACCTGCCGCGTTGCTTGACAGTTTTGGTCGTGTTTGTGAGTGCATCTAAAGTAGCTTCTGCATGCAAATAACCGTTTATAATTAATATGCATTAGTACTATATATGTGGACTCAAAAGTCAGTTCAAAATTGGAGCTACATGTTATGCTTGATTTACAAAATGAAAGTGCATGAGTGATAAACTAAGACAATATAATTAATAATACAACACACTAATCAGGCACGACGATATATATATATCTTTTCTAGATTTCTCCATCATAAAGGATTATATTGAAGAATATAAAAAGACATCGCCTGTATATGCTGTATAAATATGTATAGCATATATGCACCTGTCATGCGATGAACTTTGAATACGCTTCTGGCCATATTTTCTCCAGACACGTCCATCCTCTAAGGTTTCAGAAATCACTGTCTTCCCAGGAGACGTTTGTGATCTGCTCAGGGAAAGTAATAGTGGAAAAAAAAATCAAGTTAATTTCACCGAGCTAGCACAGATAGATATATAATTATATATTGTAATTATATACAAAAGTAGCATTTACAAAAGTTCAACGTATATAAATTTTTGCCATATCACTGCACAAAAACTATAAAGAAGCTTCTATATATGACTGTATATTTTGTTTGAATAATGAATTAATTATTAAATGTATATGTCTCAATTAATATTTTATGTTGTTCTAATTAATCTCAATTAATCTATTGATTCATGACTTGTTTAAAATTATCTAACACCAAGCATATAGGTGCATGAGCATTATATAATTACTCATACCTTTCTCGGCCTTTTGGCTAAGATCAAGTGTGGTTATATAATTACTTAATTAGTAAACAACCATACTAAAAAACATGATTCCTTCGTATAAATAAGGAGGGAAAAAAATAAAAAAGCTATATTTTACGACCAAGTCAACAAGCCAAACTTTGCCAAGTAGAACAAAATCATATACCTTCTACGGTTAGCACCTCTTCCATCAGAAATCGGGATCGGCATCGCCTTCCTCTTCCCACTAGAAATCTCACTCCTACGGTCGTCAGAACAGAGTGATCCACCTCTGACAGTGGGGCCTGGATCTGATGCAGCCTTGCAACATTCCAATTTGGACAGCGAGCTAGATAGTTTCTCTATTATTTCATCCATAATTTTCCCGGCAGTCGGTTTAGATTTGATTATATCTTTCAGTAGGTCTTTGAGCTGATTTGCACCTTCCTTTGCTTGGTTTAAGTTTTCAATGACGGCAACGGCTTGATCCACCGGTATTTGGCCTTGGCTACAGGATGACATACTCCAATATTGATATATCTATCCACTTTTTTTTATATTTTCTGTTTTATCTAGCTAGATTTAAGGATCTTTTATTCTTTTCTCACTGTGTTGGAACACTTCTGTAATGAGAAGGTAAGTAGAGTTTGAGGCCTTATATTGGCGTTGTATAAAGGCTAACACAGAACTTTACCTTTTGCGTAGTGACCCTTGGAACACATGGTATTTGTATATCCTTATACAGGGAAAAATAAATATGTTTTAAATCGTCTTTTGCATGCACTTATATAAAGCTTTTGTCAGTTTTTGCAAAAAGCAGGATGCTTTGCATTGTGAATTGGTCCATGTAATTGAACATAAAATTTGGCGAAAGTTGATTGGTGGCAATGAGATGATCTTAAATATTCATGACGAATTATTAGAAAAACATAATTTGTTTCAAAGCTGGCACTAGAGACAGTTATATATTTCTTATAATTGATCTTTTCTTTTCAGTGTCACATGAACGATGCAAAATGTTTTGTGGTTGCAACCAAAAAAGTGGAAATTGAAATCTTGAAAAAATAGTGAGCAACTGCTATATTTCATATAAATGCCCTTTTTTCTTAGACTAGCTATGAGTTTATGCAAAAATCTATGAGGATCAAAAAAGGATGGAAAAGGTTGTACCTAATAATCGTGGCAAAATTAAACATCTAAATTAAATCTTTAGAGGGTCATCTGCACAAACTTACTGTTATGTGTTATCTAGCGACAAGTGTGAGTTTGTATATGCCAAAAGTTTGAAAAATAACAAGAGGAAATAGCAAGGAAGTAGAGGGTGGGACCATGCACGAAAAAATTAATGCTGAAGACGTCAGCAGGATGACGAGCCGGGATGACGTCATGGCAGAGCCGGATAAAAACAAATCCCCAGTTGGCTATTTCTCTCGACCACAAATATGGGGACATGGATAAAAAAAAAAAAGGTCGGGCTTCAGAGGTCTTGGGTTCTCTTTTGATTTTGATTTCTGGAAGGAAACTTTGGTGCCAAGCATTTTGTTAAAGAGGTTTTGTGTTGGGTAACTAAGTAACCTCCATTAATTTTATGCTTAGGCTTAATACCTAATTAGTTTATTAATTGTGGGTCTGTTTGGATGAAGAATCCGGATATCGAGAACTATGCTGACTTATTTTTGTTGTCTAAACAAATTAGAGAAACAACTCTATTAAAACTGTTATTTAGCATTTGGCAAAGTTTTTTTTTTTTTTTTTTTTTTTTGGAGAGACTAGAAAGCGGCTTTCTAGTGTAGCATTTGACAAAGTTTGGACTGGAGCTCTCCCGTACGAATATACCATTTATGGATCGATATCATTAACAAGAGGTTAATTTGATTATCTTAAATTTCGCCAAAAGCAACTTTCAATTAAATCTGATTTGAAAAAAAATTACCTAGTATATCTGTATTGGAGTATTGATTACAGTAAAAATTAATAGAGTTTAACGTAGTCATCATTTGCCAAACGTACTTTTATTTGCAATAGTCTATGTTTAACTTTTTTTTTTAACTCAAATTACATATAATTTGAGACAACCATATTTTTTAAGCTCACGACATGCTTGTAGAAATATTTGAAATTCTTCTGTTTGATTTAGAAAAAATAGTATCGAATTTATCAATTATTAATTTATTGTCATAGGATCTCAATTCCAATTTTCATCGGCAACAATCTAAATTGGAAATTGATTACTACCATCTCTATTTCTACCATCGCTACCATCGCTCGAAGCGCTCCCCTCTCCTAACCCAGCGAAGCGAAGCCCTCCTCTCTCCCCAGCGAAGTGAGCCCTCTCCTCACCCTGCGAAGCGCTCCCCTCCCCTCTCCTCATCCGGGTACGCTCCTCTCCCTTCGCACTCTTCAGTCTCTTCCTTCTGTGCATCTCTCTCTCTTCCCCCTCCCTTCGCACTCTTCAGTCTCTTCCTTATGTTCAATTTGTTGGTGTATATGTTCACTTTGTTCATTCATATGTTCAATTTGTTATTCTATATGTTCAATTTGTTTTGTTGCTTGTCAGATTTATGTGTTTATTTTATATCTCACTTTGTTAGTGTATATGTTCATTTTGTTCATTCATCTGTTCAATTTGTTATTTCTATGTGTTCAATTTGTTTTGTTGTTCCTCTCCTTTCTGTGTTTATTTTATGTCTCACTTTGTTGGTGTATATGCTCACTTTGTTCATTCATATGTTCAATTTGTTATTTTATATGTTCACTTTGTTTTGTTGCTTGTCAGATTTATGTGTTTATTTTATATCTCACTTTGTTAGTGTATATGTTCACTTTGTTCATTCATCTGTTCAATTTGTTATTTCTATATGTTCAATTTGTTCTGCTGTTCGTCAGATTTCTGTGTTTATTTTATGTCTCACTTTGTTGGTGTATATGTTCACTTTGTTCATTCATATGTTCAATTTGTTATTCTATATGTTCAATTTGTTTTCTTACTTGTCAGATTTATGTGTATATGTTCACTTTGTTCATTTATATGTTCAATTTGTTATTCTATATGTTCAATTTGTTACTTCTATGTGTTCAATTTGTTTTGCTGTGCGTCAGAGTTCCGTGTTTATTTTATGTCTCACTTTGTTGGTGTATATGTTCACTTTGTTCATTCATATGTTCAATTTGTTATTCTATATGTTCAATTTGTTTTCTTGCTTGTCAGAGGAAAGACAGAGAAGAGAAAAAAGGCACGGGGGTAGAAGGAGAGTGAAGATGGACGGAGGGGAGTGTGGCAGAGAAGGGAAGAGAGGAGGTGGAGAAGATGAACGCGCTAGGGGAGGAGAGCGCGCGTGAGAGGAGAGATCGGAAGGAGTGCGCGCGTGAGAGGAGAGGGAACGGAAATTCTATTTTTGGTTAGCGATGGTAGCGATGGTATAAAACGCGATGGTGGTTATAATTACTGATCTAAATTAAGGTTTAGTAAGGTTCACTGGAACATATGGGCCGGGTTATTCTCTAGCAAGCCCATAAATATGGGTTGTTTGGGTTCTTGACAAGCCCAGATTGTAAGTGCCCGTTGAACTATGGCCGATTTATATTCTTCCCTTTTTGTAAAAATTATTTATTAAAATAAAGTTTTGTTTGTTTGACAATCGCAAACGCCAAGGGAAGATTTCTTATAGAACCATCCAATAAGAGTGTGGTGGACTTGTAATAAATTTCTTGTAAGCTACTTCAAGTTCTACCCATGCATTATTTGTAGTCATTCTCATCACTTGAAGGAACAAACTCAAAATTAATAATGGTGATATCGTATAAAAATTACACTAACATCCATTCTTTATTGGTGCAGGATTTTTATGTGTATCATTTTCTATTTTATATTATGGCGTTTTGTTTACTAAATGAGTGATTTTATTACGATAATAATTAAATAAACTAGTAATATAAATCCTATTGAATTCCCAGGGAGACCAATCTTTATGATTATTAAATTTTCTGTCAATTATGGTCCTAATGATGCAAGTATTGCACTTACCAATTAAGAGCTTATTATGAAGCAATGTAAAATTTACTTAATTTGTTTTGTAACTACAAATCGTTGCCATTTACTGTTAATGTAATTGTCAAGAGTGAAATAGGTAGCAAGAGATTAGTTAGTAATTATGTATGGCCAGTACAATACATTTCTAATCCAAAAAAAAATTTGTAGATATTAACTTAGTATGAATGAAACCTTTAAACATACAATATTCAGTTAAAATTTGTACATTTTCCTTTCACGGCCCAAAACCTATAAAAAACTATATCACAATGAAACGATTTATTATAAGTAAATACTGTAATTTAAGTTGCACAACTTGAAGCAAGAAGAAGTCAGTAACTAATAAATTGCATCATAAATCTGTGGCTTCAACCAAGAGATAAAGAGCACCAGATCACTCTACCTCTTTTACCGTGTTACTTGTTAGATACTTAAATGCACATGCCATCCAGCTGCAGGAGTTATTAAGGGTGTGTTTGGATGCAACGGAATAAGCCGTGAATAGAAAATAAGAATAAGAAATTTCGGTTTGCGTGCTTATCTTTATTCCTTATTCTTATACCATGGTTTTGTTAGTATAGGAATAAGGGCCCAAATTCCTTATTCTTATACCGTTTGTTTTGCGCAAGAATAAGAATAAACACGTAAACCGAAATTCTTTATTCTTATTTCCTATTCCTAGCCTATCCAAACACACCCTAAAGATATTTAGATAAGCTCCTATGAGTTGACTTAGTCCTAGAGCAATTAATATAAAATAACAAAATTTACAAGGTTACGCATGCAAAAACCAGAAAAAAAAAAAGGGGAGAAGAAAAGAAAACAAAACCCCGGATTCTGAAACTGGTGTAGCCATAAGCCATCTCTCTCCTTCATTGACTATGACTTTTTTTCAGTCATAAATCCTCTACTAGAAGTCTAGAATCAGCGAGAAAAGAAAAAGAAAAAGGAAAACGCGCATAGTTCCAAAAACCAATTAGGAAATTCATTCATCTCAGCTAAAGATGCACTGGAGAAGCCATCAATCTCGTCTTCTTCCACTCCATCACCACCTAGGGTTTTTGCTGGGGTTTCTTTTTCTGATTGGATGCCCCAACGGCGCGATCGCGTCGATCCATGACTATAGGAAGGGAGTTTTCGCGCCTCGATCCAACTCTTTCTTCTTCCATGGCGGGAGTGAGGGGCTTTACGCCTCCGAGGCCAACTTTTCCGATCGCCACTCTTTCATTCGGTATGTAATGTGTAATGTGGTCTATATTGGTTTAATTCAATGTCACAGTGGTGTTTTTGGTATTAATTTATAATTTCATGAATGGTCTCCAATTGGAGCGTGGCATTTTCTTTCTAATAGGTAGCGGTTGTTTTCAATGGTTATTTCTGTGGTCTTATGGTTGCAATTTCTGTTCATAGTTTCCTTACTGTATGATTTTAGAAATTATTTCTACTTTTCTAGTAATTTTGCTATAAAACCTGAGAAATTGGTCATTGTTAGTTGACGTGATCCCTTTCACTTTGTAGCTGGATTGCATGTTATCTTTTTATCAGGTGAACTACAATTTCAGTATTTGTAGAATAACTGCATAGCCATCAAAAAGACATCTAAAATATTCTTTTGTTGAACATCTCTTCCAATCATTTCAATCTTTGACTTTGGTGATTCATATCTGTTTGTTTGTTTTGCTAAATTGTCAAAATTGAAATCCAGTAAGATTTCTTAAAATATTGTTTCTTCAGATTACATCCAATAATCTGTGAAAACAAATAATGTTTATATTAAACTTAGTATTGCATCAGTGCAGTTTTATGTGGCCCTACTGTTTCACTTTTCACACATTTTTGTGCAACAGTTGGCCGCATGACATTATTCAAATGCAGCGCACATAAGTCTCGAAGATGAAACCAGCACAATTTATCATTTAGGCATACACGTGATTTAGTATTTGTTTGCAAATTTATGTGTTTACTTACCTTTGTGACTTGTGAAGGTCATAGACAGTAATTTATGCTTATGTTCTTTTGTTTTTAGTACTGAAACATATAATTTCTTTATGATAATCTGATATGGTGACACATGTTATGTACTTTATGTTAATGCTTTTTTATTGAATTCTCTCTTTTAGGTTTGAATCAGTCATATTTAGAAGATCAAAAGAATCGGCTGCTATACACCATGACATGCAACAGAAGACTGGCCTAGTTGAGGCCATAATAGTTGAAATTCAAGATAGAGACAAAATAGGTGGTGCTCATTTCAGCTCAGACCAAATCTGTTGCACCCGTGAACTGCATGAGAAGAAATACTGCAAGATTGGGGAGGTCATAATTCGCCCCAGATCTGATAATCCTGAGTGGCCAAAACGGATCCAAACCTTCTTTGATGGAAAAAATGAAGAGACAAGTATGGTGACTCAAACTGTGTTCTTAAACCGTACTGGCATGTACTACCTCTATTTCATGTTCTGTGACCCACAGCTTGAAGGGTTGACTATTACAGGAAGAACTGTTTGGCGGAACCCGCAAGGTTATTTACCTGGTAAAATGGCACCGCTTATGACCTTTTTTGGACTCATGTCTCTAGCTTACCTACTTTTGGGTCTTTTTTGGTTCCTCCAATTTGTGCGATTTTGGAAGGATATTTTGCAACTTCACTATCACATAACTGCAGTTATTGCACTAGGCATGTGTGAGATGGCATTTTGGTATTTCGAGTATGCAAATCTTAACTCAACAGGGGCGAGGCCTATGGGAATTACCTTATGGGCAGTTACATTTACAGCTGTGAAAAAGACAGTATCTCGCCTTTTACTCTTGGTGGTTTCCATGGGGTATGGTGTTGTGAGGCCCACACTTGGTGGGATCAGCTCTAAGGTGGCAATTCTTGGAGTTTTGTATTTTTTTGCATCAGAGGCACTGGAGCTTGTTGAGCATCTGGGAAATATTAATGATTTTTCTGGGAAAATCAGACTGTTTCTGGTTTTGCCTGTTGCAGTTCTTGATGCAACATTTATTGTCTGGATATTTTCATCTTTGTCACGAACTCTAGAGAAATTACAGGTTCGAGTTATTACTGTCAACAAATAATTTATTCAATAGTGAAACTGATATGGTGCCAGTATAATTTATTCAGTAATGAAACTGCTATTATACCTGTATGTACAGTGTTGTAGATTTAGTTGCATCCTATACTATTCCAAAAGACACTTGCATCACCTCTGCTTAATTTATTAATTGGTTGATTTACCTTTAGGTGAGGAGGAGTATAGCTAAGCTGGAGCTGTACAGAAAGTTCACTAATGCACTGGCAGTGTCGGTGCTTATCTCTGTTGCATGGATTGGCTATGAGGTAAAGCCTCTAATTACAACAAGTCCCCTTTCATTTGTATTTGAAATTTGAATGACTTGAGTATTGAGTTTTAGCAAACAGCACATTTATCTTTAGACATGTTTGGAAGTTCCAAAGATTTATGTGTGAAATTTCAGCTATATTTCAATGCGACTGACCCATTGAGCGAGCTGTGGCAGAGGGCTTGGATCATCCCAGCCTTTTGGAATGTTCTAGCCTATGCTCTCCTCGGTGTGATTTGCCTCCTGTGGTCCCCCTCCCGGAACCCTAATAGGCAAGTGCCCTTTTTTCAAACTTGATCACAGTTTTCTGAGTCACTTTCAGTTCAACTTTTTCTTTTAATGAAGTTATTTGGGATTCTTGTGATTTCTAATCAATAAATAAGATTTTTTTAAGGAATCCGAACTTTATATGAACCTTTATTGTTCTTTGAAAGAAAAAAAAAATGAACCTTTATTAAACAACACAGAAGGAAAAAATGATAATAAATTTGGATTGAATGTTGTCTGATCTTGAGGTATCTACCCCTGAGGGGGCGAAATGGCACAAGAAGGCAATTATGAAGTTATGGATTCAATACCAATTTTTGTCAATATGCCTTTTGAGTCTTGTTTAAAAAGGTTGTTATAAGAACAGACTTTGGACTCGTCTGCAGAAAACTTTCCAATTTGACTTATTGATATAAAAGTAGGTGGTATAAATTTGGAAAAAAAAAATACCTTTATTGTTCTTTGAAAGAAAAAAAAATGAACCTTTATTAAACAACACAGAAGGAAAAAATGATAATAAATTTGGATTGAATGTTGTCTGATCTTGAGGTATCTACCCCTGAGGGGGTGAAATGGCACAAGAAGCCAATTATGAAGTTATGGATTCAACACCAATTTTTGTCAATATGCCTTTTGAGTCTTGTTTAAAAAGGTTGTTATAAGAACAGACTTTGGACTCGTCTGCAGAAAACTTTCCAATTTGACTTATTGATATAAAAGTAGGTGGTATGTTTTATTATTAATTGCTACTTTCTTGACAGATATGCCTACTCAGAAGAAACAGGGGATGACTTTGATGAGGAGGGGGTATCTCTTACTGGAACTGGAGACATTGCGAGCAAATTGGAGAAAAAGGGTCTAGGAACAGATGAGGAGGATAAGCTTGCATGACAAGATTGACCCTAAATGGGGTTTGTTTACTATCATGAGCTCATGTTACTGGTATGTTATTCTGGCTGGTGCAAAATTATGTTTGTTAGTTGTTTGATCCTCAGTTTTTTCCGTTTTAGTTTAAAAACATAATCCCCTCCTCAAGTGTCTTCACGGTCAGAGACTATGCCACTGTCATTTACAATATTTATTGTACCGTTCAACCTTTTTATATACATGACTTGGCATTGATTCAAAATTGTAAAATAATTCTCTAAGTTCTCAACATCAGTATAAATTGCCCACTTTCTGTTCCTTCCTTTTCTCTGTTTCCTTGCCTGATTTCTGGCCTTTTCTTTTCAGTATAGGAATGCACTTCTGCTGGACATTAAAGTTCCCAGAGTCTCAATCTACGTAATGAATTGCATATGAGAAGTGTGATAACTCATTGTAGCTTAGGAACATCTGTTCTTTCAATGTTGTCAGTGAACTGCTTGTTTTACATATGGGAAAATAGGGAAACAAAAAATTTGGAATAAGTATGGATTTAGCTGTTGAGCTGTCCAGCCTGTCCTTGTATATTATGAATATGATTGTTGTTATTCAGTGATTTTAAAAGTAATATTCAAGAGAATTTATTCTGTTCGTCAGCCCTTAGTCGTTTCACATTTGAGGGAGAACTTTTTTCTTTGTTAAGTTGCCGTTGAAGCTAATGAAGTCTGGCTCTGATTCTTCTTAATTCATGTTATTTCGTCAACTGTCATGCTTTCATGTACATGCTTTGTTTGTTTCAAGGAGAAAGGTGTCATGATTTTTCTAAAGCTAGCGCTGCTATTATCTATTATTGCATGAAACACATAAATTCAGAATGCATGTGTGTGAAGGGATGAATGTATATTAAGCAGAATCTATCCCAAATTTCTTTACTGGATTATTTGTGAAGGGATGAATGTGTATAATGTATATTATAGGCAAATACTCATACTCAGATTTTTTTTTTTTTATTTAGATGGGCCTCAGTACTTATCATGTACTCTAAACTACTATTAATGCAATGTCCACGGGACTTTATATTCAAAAAAAGAAAAATACGCATACTCAGATTTAGTAAAAGAATTATTAAATAGAATCCGGTTGACATTAGTCCTTGGGTTCGGTGTGGCTGGGACAATAAATTCCCAACTATAACATCGTGCAATTTGAAAATTTCTCTGGCTTCGAGGTAGTAGAATCTCAGCGATTGAATTTATATCTCGAATTCTAAAGGTTACATCTCTTTAACCATTCTGTGATCTAGCTGAAGATACCATAGTCCTGCATTTTCTTTGTTTTCATTTTTGTCACTCGACATACCAAGAGATACTTCCATTAATGGATTAAAGTTTGTTTTCATTTTCTTAGCTGGTTTGTTTGGTGCAAAATTTGGATTTCATCAACACAAACAATCTGTTTAACAATCGTAGTAAACAATCAGCTGATAAAGGTTGAATGTATATACGACATACAAATACTTGAGGCAGCCATTCGTATAAATATTCGGTCAAAAAAAGAGCTAACGTTTAAATAAAAATTGCCTATGGAAAAATAATAATACAGACAGCAGGTAAAATGAAAAAAAAAGTAGAAAAAGAAAAAACCTTTTACCCTTTAGTATCCTTACATCTATATACCCTTATCGCCTACTTCAAAACTAACATTAAGAAAAAAGAAAAAAAAAAAAAAAAACAGTACAGGGCAACCAATATCTGTACACTTTCAAGTATCACACCATCCATCATGACATTTGTGAGTCCACAATCACGTTGTCAGTTTTCCATTTATTTAAAAAATTTGACCTCTCATTGCCGTATCAGTTTTAGCTCTAATTTCGTGATGTTCTGCAGCTTGTGAACTGTACAATTACAAAAAGTAGACCGTACAAATCATAATAAAGAACTTAAAAATAAAAACAATATAGGAACAAGTACGTCTGACCATTTGTTCCAATTTTCCTAAAAACACTTAAATTTTAGATCAAAAGTAGGTGGTAGGGGGTGCTCAAGTTTCTCATTGTATTCATTGTGCACCCTTGATATTCCCCCCCCCCCCCCCCCCCCCTCAACATAGATGCAAAATAGCTTATAGTTGAACCCACAACCTTGATTCTTTCAATGCAAACACGAAGCTTTAAGAGCTTCAACTCTGAGGGGAATATTGATCAATGGAATTGAGCTAAATTCAATGAGAAGTAACACAACTCTGTGGATGCAAGTATTTAACAAAACAAAACTCATACAATGTGACTATGTGAATTGAAGAAAAAATTGTAATTCACACTGCACAATGAACAAAACTAAGAACCTCATGGACTGCTCCAGAATTACCAAAAAAGAGAGAAAAAAAAAATCAACATTCTAGAATCCCCAGTTAATACCATCCAAAATTCCAAAACAAACTACTCCTAGTAAATACACTATACAATTAAGTGATGACATTTAAAAAGGCAAAACTTCGCAGAACTTACAGGTGAAGGAGAATAGATCCCATTAAAGAAGTACAATGAAATAAAGTTTCCCAGCGTATGCCTCATTAAATCGAAGTCATTGACAAAAGCAATCTCATGGTTAGCTGATGGGGCTTATGGCCTCATCTCTCTCTGCTTGGGTATTATTTTTCGGAGTATCTCAGCTTCTCGGGCTATTTGAATGTCAGTAGGCCAGAGCATCTGATATATAACTTTCCCAAGGAACCGAGGAAGTAATCCTAGGATTATTATTAGTAAGATTGTGATCCAATAGGTCAATGACGTCCCAATATTATAAATGGTCCTGCCAGAAATATAAGAATAACAGACTATATCATGAAAGTGACCATGAAAATGTAAACAATCAGAAATAGGATTCCATCCCAATAATCTGCACAGCAATGATATGATGCCCAAAAATCTTCACTTTTGTATTGACTTGATCAATAATAAGAAAAAAAAATCTAAACGCTTAAATATGCTTCTATTTACTGAGAATTAATAAAAATATCCGCAACTACTTGCATGTAACTCATTTTCACAAACTACCAGTTGGGTCAGGTCTAGCTTGTGATTCTTCCTGGTCAGTATTGGTCTGAATCTAAATGAGTTCTTCATGTACTTTCAGTGTTTTCCAAGCAAGTAAGATAACTGACATGCCCATTTTTGCTTTCTTTTTTGTGTTTTCTTTGTTTCATTCTTTTTTAAATATTTTGGAAGTTTTGATTCAATTCAAAGAAGTACCACGACATGAACCTATTTATGTATTAATTAAGTGTCCGTGCAAATGAATATATATATATATATATATATATATATATATATGATGTAAAAAGGATGAAAACAATAATAGAAGATCGAAGAAACTAACCCATAGTTAGGGAAAACTGGAATGGAGTCGATCAAGACCATGCTTATGAAAGTGATAACAATGGAACCCCAAATGGCAACGTGAGTGATAAACACCCATCTTCGTGTATCCATTGCTAAGTGCACATTTACCAAAATAACCACCACCAAGGTCCAAAGGCTTCCCAAAGACCATATGTCAATGCAAGTGTTACTAAAGGTGAAGTAAGGCACGTAGAAAATCACAAGACTTTGCCACAGTGTATCGAGCATTGTGATCCAGAAGAGCTGAAAGTTGTAGCTCTCATGTCGATGCCCTGCCTGGTACAACTTGGGGTAGTGAAGCAAGGTCTTGTGGCTAAGGTCTTTGTCAAGAATGCCAACAACTATTGTTGGTAAGGAGGTGTAGATGAGAGAATAGAAAACACTGCTCCAGTCTGTTAGTGCTGATGTTGCTGAGTATGCAGTGTATAAGATGTACCTGCAAACAATGAAAAATAAAATGTAGCAACCTAATTACAAAGCATAATAACTATTACACCTTGTTGCATGGAGGGTAGAGAAAGGAAAAAGACATGTACGAAAAGAAACTTTTCTTAAATTATTCTTGTTTGGTTAGATGTTAAATAGGAGATTCAAGTTAATAACTTCCTAAAGGTTGTATTTTATTACTCCTAAATAGGGGAGTACTGGCGGCAAATAAGACCAACCAAACATAAGGATGGGAAATATGATTACCCCACTTCCCATTTCACCTTGAATGAACCAAAACATTGTGTCACAAAATTTTCTTCTAATATAGAAGTTAAATAATAAATGAAAAAAAGAACAGTGCTGAAAGATGCAAACTACCTTATGTCTTCTTGTTCACACAATGCTTGTCATTTTTAGTGATACAGAGGAATGACTGTTATGTTTATGTGTAACAAATAGAATATTACTACTAATAAGGAAGTTTCAAGCAACTTAGGATCCAATCTTTGGGTTACGCCAAGGAATGAGAATATATACCAGAAAAGCATAAGCACAAAAACAGCATTGCGATAGAAGTTGTACAGAACCAAGTAACCAACACGCTGGTAATTCCAGTGGCCATGCACAAGGAGCAATCTCTTTAGAAACCTGAACTGCCCCATAGCAAAGTCTGATGCCATCACAGCTTGACGGCCTTCTTGGCCACATATTCCCACTCCCACATCTGCCATTTGTATCATGGATACATCATTCGCGCCTGTTCAAGATGATCATTAAAACAGTAAGCTATAACAAATGAGAAGTTAGCAGACTCAATGATGGTTGACAGCTTCCATAATTTTTTGAGCTCCTAAGACATATTACCTAGATTCCTAAATTGAATCTCATGACTGTTAGGTCAGAATGAAAGGCATGCTGCATCAGTCACAATTTACCAATGATAAGTACCACTAGCACAGAATTAGTTTGCTACATGTAAACCTTAAGAAATAAGCTGAACTTATGTATGTTTCTGGTGCTAGTTTCAGATGTCCATATGCCAACTGAGCCAATTATACAATTTATTTGCTAAAAGAGGGAAGTGTTAAGTGAGAAAATGTCTCACCATCACCAATAGCCAGAGTCATATCACATGTGCGGCTTTTTATTAAATCAACAATTCCTGCCTTCTGCAAAGGAGCTACACGACAGCATAGTACAACTTTGCATGAGGTAGCCAGTTCGAACAGAAGCTGCCAAATGAACAAATAGATAATTTCAAGAGAGACATTGTGATGGAATAATCTATCCCTATACTTGCAGCATAAAACTAAAGGAAAAGCAAAGTAGATGAGCAAACCTCTGATTCCAGATCCTTGTCCAATATATACACAAGACTAGTCCCGTCAATTATAAGAGCCAAAGGAGCAGCACCAAAACCTGGTGAATCGTCATTCACATGTGCCATTTTTGGGTCATAAGCCCCCTTCATAGATCCATTCCTTCCAATTCCATCCCCAGATCTAATCAGAAACCTTTCCTTAGCCTCTGACAAAAGCCGCCTACACTCACTCTCAGACGTACCGTTTATAATAATCTGTTGCATTTCTTGTGTCAGCAACCAGCAAGAAAGACCAATTGAAATTGCCGTCTCCTGCTTATCTCCGGTGAGAACCCAGACTTTGATACCAGCTTGTCGCAAGGACTCAATTGGCTCAGGGACGCCTTCTTGCAACTTGTCCTCAATCCCAGTTGCACCGAGTAAGGTAAGATCACACTCAATCAAGGATGCAGCCTGACGAAGCTTGGCAGTCCTGTCATGAATTGATGTACTTGCCTCTTCATACTGCTCTTGCCACTCCTTAAATTCTATCTCATTTAAGTCCCGTGAACCAAGCACTAAGGTTCTCAATCCCTGGGACGAGTAGTTGGTTAAGTGGCTCTCTGTGACTTCCCGAATCTTGCTTTGCAAGAGGTTATTGACCTCATTTCCAGTATCAGAATTAAGTATGCTTAGCATTGAGTTGTCAGCACCTTTAACGAGAACTTTGACTCTGTTGTTAGGGAACCGCACCACTACCGACATTCTCTTTCTCACGCTATCAAATTCATGAAGACCAATAACATCTAACCTGAAGTATACAAAATAAACGTTTAATCTTGAAATATGATTATTAAATGTTATACTTATACATCATTGGTAAAATTTGACACACCTCCATCCAATTTTCAGCTTGAAACAAAAAAAGTTCCACTTTAGGATCTGAAGATCAAAATCAAAGATTCACTAAACCAGAACGAACAAATTGAAACCAACTGATTTCTGTCTTTTGATCACTATTTAATATAATGCATTACCTGATAGATAGTTCCCTTAGCAGTAACAAACTAACAATCTTATTCAACAAAGTAGAATGTACAATTTACAAATTAGCAAGACTACTTTTAAGTGGGTAGGATTTTGAAAATGTTCTTTTCTCTAACAATATTCAACCAGCAACATGACAAACTTAGCTTTATATAAACATACCTCGTTCTTTCTCCATGCACATCAATTGCAAGGTGACCAGTCGTTCTTTCAACAAGTCTATAGCCATAGGCAGACGCAGCAGTAACTAGGGCTTGTTCATCAGGAGACTCACCCTGATACTCAATCGATCGTGCCTCTGAGTGACCACCAAAAGGATCATCTAGTGGCACAGGTATTACAGTGTTGCAGGCAGCTAATGTGAGGAAAAATTCATGTGCTGCAATTCTCTCCTCCCCAACCAAGTCTCTTTGTAACAGTCTAGCAAGTTCTGAGTCAATACTTATTTCTGATTTGCTGCTGCTTTGTCTGGTCAATGGTCCTATATTATTCAAAACATAAGTCAGGATGAAGAGAAAACTAGATTAAAGGACAATTTAACACCAAAAGAGTACTCAAAATTGGAATTAGCAAGGTAGTAGAAAGTTACAATGGTATTCACCAGCTATACAGGACGCTTCAACCATATAAATTAACAAAAAAGTTTATAGTAACGGAGCCGGCTTGTTTTTAAATGCCATATGAATCTTAAAAGCTAGAGATGCCCAGAGAATGAATAATCTTTAATATCAGAAGTAATGTATATAATGCTGTTATTATTCTTCTTTTTTAAATGAGTGAATAACCTCCACCTCTTTTCTGTTGCAGAAAAGTAACCCAATACAAAACATCTGATATGTTTTACATGATGTAGCTAGTAAAATCTATTATATTATCATTCCTAAAGACTTGGTATACTAAACTGCACCAATATCCTCCCTCTATCTAAATAACCCTGTTATTACTACCATCAAATAATACTATTAACTTATCATATCTGGACTATAACATTTTATGGCAATTTTGAATACAAGTATGGGATACACCAAAGAAAGAGAGCAACACTAGTGGATACATTCTAGACATCAGTATGGTACTACTAACTCCAGTGGTCTACTAATGCATTGAGTCCAGGTTAAACCCCAATTTTACATTAAAATAAAAAAAAAACAGCTTCAGCTTCTGAATTCTTTCAGGATGAAACTACAGAGACCAAAAATGTGCTTCAGATGGTCAAAAAGGTAGAGGTTTCAGATTTTTGAGTGATTAGATAGGGTAATCTTAGATACCAAGAGAAAAAAGCCAAATATCACAGAGCAGATAACCTTGCCTGAACTGGTGATCTCATGCAGTGGAGCACCAACATCTTGCAATGATTCTCCGTAATCCTTACTAAATATACTAGCCTTTCTAAATTCCATCTTGTTTTCAGTCAGAGTGCCCGTTTTATCTGAAAAAACATACCTTATCTGGCCCAAGTCCTCATTTATATTCAAAGATCTGCACTGAAATCTAGAATTTGAGCTTGCATCGTACATATGTCGGTCCCCGATCATAAAGTATGATTGCCCCAGACGAACAAGCTCCATGGTTATATAAAGAGAAATTGGGATCATAATTTGGAAGATAATTACTGAGCTTAGAAAGGAGAAGAATATCTCCATCCCAAGGCCATAGTATTTGAAATCTTTCCCATCGTCATGCCCAAAATACTTCTTTCGATAGTATGGCAGAGTGTCAAGCTGGTCGGTGTGGTTTATCAGCCATATACCCATACCAGCTGCCACCACGGCACAGATCACAAAGAGAAATAGAGACAACCAAAGGGTTTCTCTGTTCATGTAGCTCTCTAGGTTACTACTTTTTGATGGAGAAGCAGTGCTGTTTAGCATAGCTTTTGTTTCTTGTCCAGCATAAACCACCACGCCTATCATCCACTCAGTGTTTTTCAGCTGACAACCTCGCAATACAATATTTGACTGGCCAAGTGGGACCCGGTGGCCATTGAATTCCATAGCTGCAGTAAATTCGTAAATATTTCTGTTCGGCTGCTCACACCGGATCAGACCAGAGTAGAGATTTTCAGTGACCATACAGATCAACTCTTGACGAGCGTACCTTGTTTTTAGATTTGACTCACCATCTAGATTCATTGTTTGGATATAAGCAATCCCATTTGGGTCACTTGTTCCTAAAAGTACAATGTCACAAGGTATGGTCTCATCAGCATCAATCTTCACGACCTCACCAACACAAATGTTCTTCCATTTCTTCATTCGAAACTCTCCCGACTGAAGAACTAATGCTTCTCTGTTGTTCTCCTTCCTGTCAGATCTGTGCCTGCGCCAGTCTTCATACCCGTCCTTTATTGCAGTAACAAAAAGGACGAAAAGGAGGGGGAACAGTGAGGCTGTACGGCCAAAAACTGCCAAGGGAGGGAGCTGGTTCAATGCTGCAATGACAAGGAAATATACGTATGCTAACCGGTGAAACTGGATAAACAAATTCTTCGGTAGAAAGGTAATGAAGGTGTACTTGCTGGTACGTATCTCATTCCCAGTAAATTCGTACTTGTCATTAGTTCTTCTAGGGTCATTAATGTAAACAAGCCTTGGTTCATATTCAGAAGAAAAGGGATCTTCTTGAAGGCCGCTTTTGTGACGGACATGCTGTGACTTGTTGGGTTTATCTTGTCGTGTTGAGGCAATGGGTATCTCGATAGCTGAATCACCGGCCGGTCGATCCATCACACTCCAATCGACGTGATGGGTCGGTTTCTCCTCTGGTGGGCATTCCACCCGAAAACTCTGAAAAAAGTGTGAGTCAGCTGAATGAAACCGACCAGTCACCTGGCTGAGGTCAGATTCATTCCTATTTAACTCTCCAATGGAGGTAAATGCTTCCCCATTTGAAAACTTTGAAAATCTAGTCTCACAATCCTCGTAGGTGGAAGAAGAGAAGGAAGAATTGGTACAGAGACAGTTCAAGGAGGTCGACTGTGTAGGAAGTGGACGCGGCGGCGGCTTCAATGAGTCTTGATGAGACGCCAATGAAGAGAGCAAGGGCTCACCTGAACTCATATATGAGCTTCCAACCCATGCATCAAAAGAATAAGACCCGCTTAAAGAGAACCAAACTGTATTCTTATCACTATCTCCACATAAAGCAGGCAGGTTTCTGGCTTGCAGTCAGTTCCTGTCAATCGTTAAACCAAAACAATAGCTGAGGGGAAGAATTTCCAAGACGCTTTTATTAAATCAGTAATTATTTCATAAGCAAATGATAGTTGCATATTGTATTGGTTGGCTATTTGTAACTAGAAATGCTAATCAGAAACTCACTGTGCCTTCAATTTTCAGGTCAGTGTCTAAATTCTCAATTCCTAAAACCTGATCCAAAGCAAAATAAGGTATGGAAATAGGCACTGACAGGCTGATTACAGGGCTTAAGCTATCAAGGATTTTACTACAACAAGTTACTTCCATCATTTCAGTTAATTCAAGCTACAAAGTCATTTGTCAGAAGCAAATTACAACCAAAAAAATAATTCAATTACATATTCCACTCAATCATTTTTAACGCCCCCTTGTTAAATTAAATATCCATCTCATTAACACCAAAACCAGTTACAGATACAATGTAAATCTATTGAAAAAAAAAGGAATGAACGAAATTGATCAAACCTTCAAGATCGTGCCAAGGGAAGCACGAGTCTCGACGCAAGGCAGTCGGATCTGACGCTCGCCTAGATCTAGCGGCGCAGAATGGAGAGATCCAATGCGGATCCGAGATTGATGAAGAGTAGAGCTATGGTTTCAGGCGAAGAAATAGCTGCTTCTTTTTCTCCTTCCTCCTCTCTTTCCTTTTTCTCTTTTTTTCTCTTTTACCCGACTTGCGAGATCGCGGAGAGAGAGAGAGAAGAGAGAAGGGAAGAGAGAGGAGAGAGAAAGGAAAAGACGGATGGCGGAGCGCGAATTTTTTTTCTATTTTTTTTCCCCAATTACGATTTATAGTAACCAATTCTCTCCGGTCTCTTCAAACTGTACACATCCGTTTCCACCGTACAACGAGGAGAGCTGAAATGTCGGTAGGAAGGATGCATTTCCCATGGGAATTTAAAACGGAGGTGATAAAGGAGGTGTGATTAGGTTGAATGACTGGATTGACCCTGGGGTGAAGTAAAACCGTAGTTGACGTGATGAGATCACCTGCTGGACAGCTATTAAATATTAATTAAAGCACTAAGCTGTCCTCCTAAGCCACGTTCCATTATTTTGGGATTATAGAAGCGTCTACTTGGTGCGCCAGCTTTAGCTCACATAAAATAAAAGATAAATTATAATGATATGGTAAAGGTGAATTTGTGGTGATGTTTAAACCAAAATAAAAAAATAAAAATTGTGATGATGATGATGCGCTGGTATATTAAATTATGCTGAAAAGTAATCTGTAGTGCATAATACGTAGATCAAATATGTGTCCTGCATAATACCGAGATTTAATTATGTGACTTTATATGCGAGTACCTAATTAATTATGTAACTACATACGCGGCGCATTATATTATGTGACTGTATATGCATGTGGTAATTGATAATACGCTACACGTACAAAGTATATAATTGATTTGCAGCTACTTAGCAATTAAAGTATAATATTTTAGCTTGATTTTCAAACAAATCTGGCATATAATAACATCATAATAGTTTAAATATCACAATTTTTTTTTGTCATCAAACACTATAACTTCATTTTTTTATTTATTCTAAATTATAAAATTCAAATCTCATGTCCAGATTAAAAGTAAAAAAAATAACGTATTATCTGTCATAATTAAGTAGATTATTTTTTTTCATCTCGTCTAGTTTTATGGTAAAGTATTTCTCGTGAAATTGAACAAAATTGGTAGTTTGGATTCATTGTTTTAATTTTAAATTTTAAATATAAATCAAAATTATGCTTTTAAGTTTTATATCCATACACATAAGTGTTCTATATCTATTCTCTCTCTCTCTCTCTCTCTCTCTCTCTCTCTCTCTCTCTCTCTCTCTCTCTCTAAGAGTTTTGCTATGGTGAGTCGCAACTCACGTGAGTCACGCTAAAAAAATCCTAGATCTGATTAAAAATGACCGATCCAAACCGTTCAATACGATCTCCCTATTGAAATATCCATGCAGACCAAGTTTTATATTTTTTTAAAAAAATTTTATATATTTTTTTCGGATTTTTAAAAGTGTTTTTATACGGTTCATAACTAATTAGATTAACGATTTTTTAAAGTTTCAAAAAATACTTAAAAATTTCGAAAAAAATATAAAATTTGGTTTGCATAGAAATTTCAACAGTGAGATCGTATTAGATGGTTTAGATCGGTTATTTTGAACTAGATCTAGTAGGTTTGAGCGCGACTCACCATAGCAAAACTCTATATATATATATATATAGACTAGAGAGAGAGAGAATGGCTAATGTGCCACGGGTGGTAATGCCACCCATTTTTCTTTTAAGTCATTTTTCGATATACAAAATTTAAATGGTCGATCCAAACCATTCAATTTGATATCTATATTGGAATATCCTTGGAGACCAAATTTTACATTTTTTGAAATTTTTTGCTATTTATTATTTTTTTTCAAAAAAACATTATAATTGGAGTATTTCAGGCCTCCAATTTAAAAATATCATAATACATAGCAAAAAATTTTGAAAAAACTGTAAAATTTGGTCTCCAAGGATATTCTAATATAGAGAACAACTTGAATGGTTTGGATCTTCCATTTGAATTTTGGATATCGAAAATGACTCAAAAGAAAATGGGTAGCATTGCCACCTGTGGCACATTAGCCATTATATAGAGTTTTTCTACGGTGAGTCGCGACTCACCAAAGGGTCGGTGAGTCGCGCTCAAAGCTTCTAAATCTAGTTCAAAATGACCGATTCAAACCATCTAATAGAATTTCCCTATTGAAATTTCCATGCAGACAAAAATTTATATTTTTTTGAAATTTTAGAAAATCGTTAACCCAATTAGTTCTGAACCGTTCAAAACCAACAGTTTTTAAAAATCCGAAAAAATACTTAAAATTTTCAAAAAAATATAAAATTTGGTCTGCATGGAGATTTCAATAGAGAGATCATATAGGAGGGTTTGGATCGGTCATTTTGAACTAGATTTAGGAGTTTTGAGCGCAACTCACCGACCTTTTGGTGAGTTGCAACTCACCGTATCAAAACTCTCTATATATATAGAGAGAGAAAGCCTTCAATCAAAGTCCTTTGACCGGAGTCCCGGTTAAACCTCGTCAGATCTCAATTTTGAAAATTTAAATGACCGATCTAAACCGTTCAATATGATCAACATATTGTAATCTCCTTGCACACCAACTTTTACATTTTTTTTTTAATTTTTAAGTATTTTTTTTCAGATTTTAGAAAATTGTTAATCTAATTTGTTCTTAACCCAACAAAAACTGCTATTTTTAAAAATCCGAAAAAAATACTTAAAAAATTCAAAAAAAAAATTGGTCTAAAAGGAGATTTCAATATGGAGATCATATTTGAAGATTTAGATCGGTCATTTGAACTTTCAATATTGAGATATGACGGGATTTAACCGAGACTCCGGTCAAAGCGCTTTGACTGAATCCTTCCTCTATATATATATATATAGAATTTTGCTTTGGTGAGTCGTTCTCGAAACTCCTAGATCTGGTACAAAATAACCGATCCAAACCATCTAATACAATCTCTCTATTGAAATCTCCATGCATACCAGATTTTATATTTTTTCGAAATTTTTAAGTATTTTTTTATTTTAGAAAATCGTTAATCTAATTAGTTCTGAACCGTTCAAAAGCAACAGTTTTTTAAAATCCGAAAAAAAAACTTCAAAATTTCAAAAAATATATATACATAATTTGGTCTGCATTGAGATTTCAATAAGGAGATCGTATGGAACGGTTTGGATCTGTCATTTTCAACCAGATCTAGGAGTTTTTGAGCGCGACTCACCAGAGCAAAACTCTATAAAATGCAAATAATAAATTATGAGCATCATTTCATCATTTCGATCGTTTCTGGATTCATTCTAAGTCACATCACAATAATCAACATTTAAACTCTTTATACTATCTAGAATACGATTTATATGCTATCTATTCAAAAAGATTGGATTATACATGGTAATTACGAATATAAAGTGCAAATAATACAATTCCGAGCATCATTTGTGTTAGAGTTATGTCCTAGAAGTCAATAATTTAATGACTTAATTATTAGTTTATGTTTTTTTGGATGATATTTTATCATCTGTTCCTAGGTTTATTATTGACAGATCATTCAGGTTGAGGATCTGAATTGTAGATCTCTGTGGATCATTCTTTAGAATGACAATAATAAATCTAAACGGTCCATAATCTTGATAATTAACAAGGAACATTAATTATCTTATAAGATTAGTATGCAAGTTAAGTGATGATTAAGTTCTACTAATCATAGGTAAAGAGTTACCAACTTAATTGCATATGTGTATGTTATGGAACATAGCACAGGACTTGACCCATCGAAATAAACATATGGATTGTGTTATGTGTCATTGTTTATTTCGTTGTGATTTTGGTTCTAAGTTTGAGATGTTTATCTTTTCCACATGAGGATAGGTTCAATAAATACTGTCTACCGCTGATTCCCGATAAGGGCTGCTATACGGACTTTATTTATGTTCTCTTGAATTGTGCGGGGAAAAGTTAATCATCAAGAAAACCGTATGTCCCTCATTAATTCACTTAGTGAGTGACGATATCTGTTTGGGCCCCTTGATGGAGTTGGATCGTATGCGCGCAACTAAGCGATCAACTCTAGATCAAGAAACGTATAATCTGCAAGAATGACACATTCCTATCTTGGATTATACGATGATATCGTGAGACATAAGAATCAAAATAGAGAAACATATTTATTCTCTTATGCAGGATTGAAATATTGTAGCAGTACACTATTTATGCGAATTGGGAATCATAACGTGTTGCTAGATACCACTTATGATTATTGGAATTAAATAACGATTTAATTCCATGGCCAACATAGCATAAATCCTCAAAGGGTCACACAAATAGGACATTAATCACACAGTGCATTATTTATTTATTCACAGCAGTAAGTTCTGTGGAAATATGATAAGATTGATTAATTAATTATATACCGTTGCGAACCGTTATAATTAATTAAGTCAATGGATCATATAGAAATAAATTAATGCATTAACTAATCCTAAAACAATTATTAATGAGTTAATAATTAATTTAGTTCAACACTTATTAATATAAATGGTTATATTGATGAATTGGGCCGTTATTTAAATAGCAAATATATAGTCCAATTAAAGAGCAAAGTTGAGGGACCTTAATTATATGAATTAATGGTCCAAATGAAGGGGTTAAATGGCCCATAAAGGCTCATTTCGTGGCTGCCCATTATGGTGGTAGGTGGGATGGCATAGTTGTAATTATGCAAGAGGTCAATTAGGTTTTGTGCTCTATATAAGGACCACTCATGAGAGCCTCCACCTAGATTTCTCTCTCCTCTCATTTCCTCCCATGAGGCCGCCACTTTTCACCCTCTCCTTCTCTCTTTTGCTCATGTGTTGAGCTATTTTCTCTCCACTAAATCAAGGTTGTTGATTGATGCAAGAGAGAAAACCATAGGGATTAGGCTTGTTCTTTGGGTACGCTAGCACGTACCTTGTAGAACGTGATTAATCCTCCTTGGTGGACTCGAGGGCGGTTACGAGACGTGGTGGAGACGGTGGAGAAGGCACGCCATCGATTCCCATGCCTTGGTCGAGCCCCGCGAATACAATTTCGCGGGAGGTACAATAATCCACCCCTTTCTCTTTGTGTCGAATGAGCTTTGTACTAGATCCCTTTGTTGCTTGTGTTTTAATTGGATTAATTAAGTGTAATTAGTCTAAAATTAAAATTGGGCAATTTCCTAACAATTTGAGCATTCCAATAGTTTCTGGATTAATTCTAAGTTATTCATTGCAATAATCAACATTTAAACTCTTTATACTGTCTAGAATGTGATTCATGAGTTATTTATTTAAAAAGATTGGATTATACATGGTAATATGCCGATAAAGTGCAAATAATACAATTCTGAGCATCAATTGAGCATTTCAATCATTTCTGAATTTATTCTAAGTCATTTCACCACAATAATCAACATCTAAACTCTTTATACTGTCTAGAATGTGATTCATGTTCTATTTATTCAAAAAGATTGGATTATACATGGTAATTACGCCTATAAAGAGCAATTAATGTAATTTTGAGCAACATTTGAGCATTTCAATCGTTTTTGGATTCATTCTAACTCATTACATCACAATAATCAACATTTAAACTTTTTATACTGTATAGAATACGATTCATATATTATTTATTCGAAAAATTGGATTACACATGGTAATACGCGTATAAAGTGCAAATAATATAATTCCAAGCATCATTTGATCATTTCAATAGTTTCTAGATTCATAAGTCATTTCATCCCAATAATCAGTATTTAAACTCTTTATAACGTCTAGAATGTGATTCATGAGTTATTTATTCAAAAAGATTGGATTATAAAGTGATTACGCCTATAAAGTGCAATAATGCAATTCTGAGCATCAATTGAGCATTTCAATCGTTTCTGAATTCATTCTAAGTGATTTCACCACAAAAATTAACATTTAAACTATTTATACAGTTTAGAATGTGATTCATGTGTTATTTATTCAAAAAGATTTGCTTATACATCGTAATTATGTGTATAAAGAGCAAATAATGCAATTCTGAGTATTATTTTAGCATTTTAATCGTTTCTGGATTCATTATAAGTCATTCCATCGAAATAATCAACATTTAAACTCTTTATATTGTCTAGAATATGATTAATGTGTTATTTATTCAAAAATATTGAATTATACAAGATAATTACGCATATAAAGTACAAGTAATGCAATTTTGAGCTTCATTTCAACATTACAATCGTTTATGGATTCATTCTAAGTGATTTCATCGCAATAATCACATTTAAAAACTTTATACTGTCTAGAATATGATTCATGTTTTATTTATTCAAAAATATTGATTATACATGGTAATTACGCCTATATAATGCAAATAAAGCAATTATGAGCAACATTTGATCATTTCAATCGTTTTTGGATTCATTCTAAGTCATTAAATCACAATAATCAATATTTTTAACTCTTTGTACTGTGTAGAATACGACTCGTATGATATTGATTCAAAAAGATTGGATTATACATGGTAATTACGCATATAAAATGCCAATAATGCAATTTCGAGCATCATTTGAGCATTTCAATCATTTCTGAATTCAGTCTTAGTCATTTTTTTATCACAATAATCAACATTTAAACTCTTCATACTTTCAAGAATAAGATTCATGTGTTATTTATTCAAAAATATTGAATTATACATGGTAATACGCCAATAAAATGCAAATAATGCAATTCTGAGTATCATTTGAACATTTCAATCGTTTCTGAATTCATTCTAAGTCACATCACAATAATCAACATTAAAATTTTTATACT
>JAMFTS010004968.1:10000-12500 GCA_028095005.1 Rhynchospora pubera
AATTCATGGGTCGTTTATGGCCGATCCGAAACCGACAAAATTTCTTTGCCGACAAGCGCGGATCGGTCCATGGCATTCCAACACCCCTCCAGCAGGTTGCCAAGCTGCCATCATCGGGGATTCCGTGGGTCATTTAGGGCCAATTCATGGGTTGTTTGGCCGATCCGACAAAATTTCTTTGCCGACAAGCGCAGATCGGTCCATGGCATTCCAACACCCCTCCAGCAGGTTGCCAAGCTGCCATCATCGGGGATTCCGTGGGTCGTTTAGGGCCAATTCATGGGTCGTTTGGCCGATCCGAAACCGACAAAATTTCTTTGCCGACAAGCGCGGATCGATCCATGGCATTCCAACACCCCTCCGGCAGGTTGCCAAGCTGCCATCATCGGGGATTCCGTGGGTCGTTTAGGGCCAATTCATGGGTCGTTTGGCCGATCCGAAACCGACAAAATTTCTTTGCCGACAAGCGCGGATCGGTCCATGGCATTCCAACACCCCTCCGGCAGGTTGCCAAGCTGCCATCATCGGGGATTCCGTGGGTCATTTAGGGCCAATTCATGGGTCGTTTGGCCGATCCGACAAAATTTCTTTGCCGACAAGCGCGGATCGGTCCATGGCATTCCAACACCCCTCCAGCAGGTTGCCAAGCTGCCATCATCGGGGATTCCGTGGGTCGTTTAGGGCCAATTCATGGGTCGTTTGGCCGATCCGAAACCGACAAAATTTCTTTGCCGACAAGCGCGGATCGATCCATGGCATTCCAACACCCCTCCAGCAGGTTGCCAAGCTGCCATCATCGGGGATTCCGTGGGTCGTTTAGGGCCAATTCATGGGTCGTTTGGCCGATCCGAAACCGACAAAATTTCTTTGCCGACAAGCGCGGATCGGTCCATGGCATTCCAACACCCCTCCAGCAGGTTGCCAAGCTGCCATCATCGGGGATTCTGTGGGACGTTTAGCTTGTCTGGCACGCTCCAACAGAGCGGAGGGTCACATCGGACCATCCCGTGGCCCGTTTCGGACCAGTCCGTAGCTCATCGGACCAGTCGGTGTCAGGGGGAAACACCGCTGCAGCGTGCCAAGCTGCAGCCTTGGATGGGTTGCCAACCCAATTCCAAGTCGAATACACCCTACCCCCTAATAGACAAGATGCATTTTTTCCCTTCTTATAGTACCGTAGTTACCAACCCCTGAAAAACCCCTCACGCTTTTTGGTGCCCGTTCCACGCTTTTCGGCCAGAGAGAGCTTGTCTGCCACGCTCCAACAGAGCGGAGGGTCACATCAGACCATCCCGTGGCCCATTTCGGACCAGTCCGTAGGTCTTCGGACCAGTCGGTGTCAGGGGGAGACACCGCTGCAGCGTGCCAAGCTGCAGCCTTGGATGGGTTGCCAACCCAATTCCAAGTCGAATACACCCTACCCCCTAATAGACAAGATGCATTTTTTCCCTTCTTATAGTACCGTAGCTACCAACCCCTGAAAAACCCCTCACGCTTTTTGGTGCCCGTTCCACGCTTTTCGGCCAGAGAGAGCTTGTCTGGCACGCTCCAACAGAGCGGAGGGTCGCATCGGACCATCCCGTGGCCCGTTTCGGACCAGTCCGTAGCTCTTCGGACCAGTCGATGTCAGGGGGAGACACCGCTGCAGCGTGCCAAGCTGCAGCCTTGGATGGGTTGCCACGCTCCAACAGAGCGGAGGGTCACATCGGACCATCCCGTGGCCCGTTTCGGACCAGTCGGTGTCAGGGGGAGACGCCGCTGCAGCGTGCCAAGCTGCAGCCTTGGATGGGTTGCCACGCTCCAACAGAGCGGAGGGTCACATCGGACCATCCCGTGGCCCGTTTCGGACCAGTCCGTAGCTCTTCGGACCAGTCGGTGTCAGGGGGAGACACCGCTGCAGCGTGCCAAGCTGCAGCCTTGGATGGGTTGCCACGCTCCAACAGAGCGGAGGGTCGCATCGGACCATCCCGTGGCCCGTTTCGGACCAGTCCGTAGCTCTTCGGACCAGTCGATGTCAGGGGGAGACACCGCTGCAGCGTGCCAAGCTGCAGCCTTGGATGGGTTGCCACGCTCCAACAGAGCGGAGGGTCACATCGGACCATCCCGTGGCCCGTTTCGGACCAGTCGGTGTCAGGGGGAGACGCCGCTGCAGCGTGCCAAGCTGCAGCCTTGGATGGGTTGCCACGCTCCAACAGAGCGGAGGGTCACATCGGACCATCCCGTGGCCCGTTTCGGACCAGTCCGTAGCTCTTCGGACCAGTCGGTGTCAGGGGGAGACACCGCTGCAGCGTGCCAAGCTGCAGCCTTGGATGGGTTGCCAACCCAATTTTGAGTCGAATACACCCTACCCCCTAATAGACAAGATGCATTTTTTCCCTTCTTATAGTACCGTAGTTACCACCCCACGAAAAACCCCTCACGCTTTTTGCCATGCTTTAGCCTGTGATGCACACGTTTCTGCCACGCTTTCGGCCCGTCATGCACGCTTCTCTGCCACGCT
>JAMFTS010004968.1:32500-35000 GCA_028095005.1 Rhynchospora pubera
ATGGCATTCCAACACCCCTCCAGCAGGTTGCCAAGCTGCCATCATCGGGGATTCCGTGGGTCGTTTAGGGCCAATTCATGGGTCGTTTGGCCGATCCGAAACCGACAAAATTTCTTTGCCGACAAGCGCGGATCGATCCATGGCATTCCAACACCCCTCCGGCAGGTTGCCAAGCTGCCATCATCGGGGATTCCGTGGGTCGTTTAGGGCCAATTCATGGGTCGTTTGGCCGATCCGAAACCGACAAAATTTCTTTGCCGACAAGCGCGGATCGGTCCATGGCATTCCAACACCCCTCCGGCAGGTTGCCAAGCTGCCATCATCGGGGATTCCGTGGGTCATTTAGGGCCAATTCATGGGTCGTTTGGCCGATCCGACAAAATTTCTTTGCCGACAAGCGCGGATCGGTCCATGGCATTCCAACACCCCTCCAGCAGGTTGCCAAGCTGCCATCATCGGGGATTCCGTGGGTCGTTTAGGGCCAATTCATGGGTCGTTTGGCCGATCCGAAACCGACAAAATTTCTTTGCCGACAAGCGCGGATCGATCCATGGCATTCCAACACCCCTCCAGCAGGTTGCCAAGCTGCCATCATCGGGGATTCCGTGGGTCGTTTAGGGCCAATTCATGGGTCGTTTGGCCGATCCGAAACCGACAAAATTTCTTTGCCGACAAGCGCGGATCGGTCCATGGCATTCCAACACCCCTCCAGCAGGTTGCCAAGCTGCCATCATCGGGGATTCTGTGGGACGTTTAGCTTGTCTGGCACGCTCCAACAGAGCGGAGGGTCACATCGGACCATCCCGTGGCCCGTTTCGGACCAGTCCGTAGCTCATCGGACCAGTCGGTGTCAGGGGGAAACACCGCTGCAGCGTGCCAAGCTGCAGCCTTGGATGGGTTGCCAACCCAATTCCAAGTCGAATACACCCTACCCCCTAATAGACAAGATGCATTTTTTCCCTTCTTATAGTACCGTAGTTACCAACCCCTGAAAAACCCCTCACGCTTTTTGGTGCCCGTTCCACGCTTTTCGGCCAGAGAGAGCTTGTCTGCCACGCTCCAACAGAGCGGAGGGTCACATCAGACCATCCCGTGGCCCATTTCGGACCAGTCCGTAGGTCTTCGGACCAGTCGGTGTCAGGGGGAGACACCGCTGCAGCGTGCCAAGCTGCAGCCTTGGATGGGTTGCCAACCCAATTCCAAGTCGAATACACCCTACCCCCTAATAGACAAGATGCATTTTTTCCCTTCTTATAGTACCGTAGCTACCAACCCCTGAAAAACCCCTCACGCTTTTTGGTGCCCGTTCCACGCTTTTCGGCCAGAGAGAGCTTGTCTGGCACGCTCCAACAGAGCGGAGGGTCGCATCGGACCATCCCGTGGCCCGTTTCGGACCAGTCCGTAGCTCTTCGGACCAGTCGATGTCAGGGGGAGACACCGCTGCAGCGTGCCAAGCTGCAGCCTTGGATGGGTTGCCACGCTCCAACAGAGCGGAGGGTCACATCGGACCATCCCGTGGCCCGTTTCGGACCAGTCGGTGTCAGGGGGAGACGCCGCTGCAGCGTGCCAAGCTGCAGCCTTGGATGGGTTGCCACGCTCCAACAGAGCGGAGGGTCACATCGGACCATCCCGTGGCCCGTTTCGGACCAGTCCGTAGCTCTTCGGACCAGTCGGTGTCAGGGGGAGACACCGCTGCAGCGTGCCAAGCTGCAGCCTTGGATGGGTTGCCACGCTCCAACAGAGCGGAGGGTCGCATCGGACCATCCCGTGGCCCGTTTCGGACCAGTCCGTAGCTCTTCGGACCAGTCGATGTCAGGGGGAGACACCGCTGCAGCGTGCCAAGCTGCAGCCTTGGATGGGTTGCCACGCTCCAACAGAGCGGAGGGTCACATCGGACCATCCCGTGGCCCGTTTCGGACCAGTCGGTGTCAGGGGGAGACGCCGCTGCAGCGTGCCAAGCTGCAGCCTTGGATGGGTTGCCACGCTCCAACAGAGCGGAGGGTCACATCGGACCATCCCGTGGCCCGTTTCGGACCAGTCCGTAGCTCTTCGGACCAGTCGGTGTCAGGGGGAGACACCGCTGCAGCGTGCCAAGCTGCAGCCTTGGATGGGTTGCCAACCCAATTTTGAGTCGAATACACCCTACCCCCTAATAGACAAGATGCATTTTTTCCCTTCTTATAGTACCGTAGTTACCACCCCACGAAAAACCCCTCACGCTTTTTGCCATGCTTTAGCCTGTGATGCACACGTTTCTGCCACGCTTTCGGCCCGTCATGCACGCTTCTCTGCCACGCTTGGGCCTGTCATGCACCCATCTCGGCCACGCCTTGGCCTCTCTGCCACGCTTTTGGCCAGTCATGCACGCCTCTCTGCCACGCTTTGGCCAGTCATGCACGCCTCTCTGCCACGCTTTGGCCAGTCATGCACGCCTCTCTGCCACGCTTTTGGCCAGTCATGCACGCTTTGTTCCACGCTTTTGGCCAGTCATGCACGCCTC
>JAMFTS010001675.1:0-2500 GCA_028095005.1 Rhynchospora pubera
AGGAAAAATGTAAGGCTGGTGCTCAAAATTCATTACGGAAGAAAGGACTCACAGAGCCAGGATCACTAGGGGGATCACTAACGTCTACTAAAACGAATACTAATATAATAGAAAAGAACTCTTTTTTCTGTATACTTTCCCCGGTTCCATTGCTACCGCGGGCTTTACGCAATCGATCGGATCGTATAGATATCCCTTCAACACAACATAGGTCATCGAAAGGATCTCGGACAACTCACCAAAGCAGCGAAAGCCAGAATCTTTCCGAAAGTTGATTCCTATTTCAAGAGTGCATAACGCATGGATAAGCTTACACTAACCCGTCAATTTTGGATTCAATTGGGGATTTTCCTTGGGAGGTATCCGGAAGAAATTGGAATGGAATTTATATAGATTCATACAGAAGAAAAGGTTCTCTATTGATTCAAAGGGTATACCTATGGGATAGAATAAGAAAAATCGAAATGAAATGAAAGAATCCAGGAAAAAAAAGGAAATCGAAAAAAGGAAATAGAACAAACAAATAAGAAGAAGATCGAAGAGCTCTCAAAATGACAAAATTGAAACTCAAAAAGGGATCCTTCTTTCTAATTCTCTAAGGATGAGAGGCAAAGGGATTTCTATCGAGAAAGAGTTCTTGTTCTTATTTTAGATAGAAGATCGTGATTTGATCCGCATATGTTTCGTAAAAGAGAAATCTTTTCCTTTGATCATAAATGAAAAGTCTTCATTGGAATATGAAAACGTGACAGAATTGGTCTTAGTTACTCTTCGAAACGGAGTGGAAGAAGGGAAGAAATTTCTCGAGACGAAGAAAAGGATCCAATTACTTCGAAAGAATTGAACGAGGAGCTGTATGAGGTCAAATCTCATGTACGGTTCTGTAGAGTGACAGTAAGGGTAACTTATCTGTCAACTTTTCCACTATCAACCCCAAAAAACCAAACTCTGCCTTACGTAAAGTTGCCAGAGTACGATTAACCTCTAAATTTGAAATCACTGCTTATATACCAGGTATTGGCCATAATTTACAAGAACATTCTATAGTATTAGTAGAGGAGGAAGGGTGAAGGAATTACCCGGTGTGAAATATCACATTGTCGAGGAACCCGAGATGCTCTCGGAGTAAAGGGTCGTCAACAAGGGCGTTCTAGTGCGTTGTAGATTCTTATCCAAGACTTGTATCATTTGATGATGCCATGTGAATCGCTAGAAACATGTAAAGTGTATGGCTAACCCAATAACGAAAGTTTCGTAAGGGGACTGGAGCAGGCTATCATGAGACAAAAGATCTTCTTTCTAAAGAGATTCGATTCGGAACTATTAGATGTCCAGGGTCCATATGAAAATCATTTCAGAGGGTATTCCCTTACTTTGTCCGTGTCAACAAACAATTCGAAATACCTCTCGACTTTTTCAGAACAGGTCTGAGTCAAATAGCAATGATTCGAAGCACTTTTTTTACATTCAACTATGTATTTCGGGAAACCTAAGGACTCGATCGTATGGATATGTAAAATACAAGATTTCCAATCCTAACAGGAAAAGGAGGGAAACGGATACTCAATCTCAAGTGAGTAAACAGAATTTCATACTCGATCTCATAGATCCATATAGAATTCTGTGAAAGCCGTATTCGACGAAAGTCGTATGTACGGCTTGGAGGGAGATCTTTCCTATCTTTTGAGATCCACCCTACAATATGGGGTCAAAAAGCCAAAAAAAAAAAATTGATTCGTTTTAGCCCTTATAAAAAGAAAACGGATTCTTTAACCTCTTTCACGCTCATGTCACGTCGAGGTACTGCAAAGAAAAAAACTGCAGAATTCGATCCAATTTCTTGTAGTCGAGTCGTTAACATGTTGGTTAACCGTATGATGAAACACGGAAAAAAATCATTGGCTTATCAAATTTTCTATCGAGCCGCGTTAGATATTGAAAAAAAGACAAAAGAAAATCCAGTATCTATTTTACGTCAAGCAATACTTAGAGTAACTCCCAGGGTAGGAGTAAAAACAAGAAGAGGAAAAAAACGGAAAGACTTATAAAGTCCCTGTTGCAATCCCACTTCCACAAGGAATATTACTTGCCATTCGTTGGTTATTAGAAGCATCCCGAAAGCGTTCGGGTACAAGTATGACTTCACAATTAAGTTCCGAATTAATAGATGCTGCTTCAAAAAAACGTGGTAAGGCCATACGCAAAAAGGAGGAGACTCATAAAAGGGCAGAGGCAAGTAGAAGTTTAGCTCATTTTCGTTAATTCATGAACGGGATCTATGGATTTACATAGGTCCATGGATTCATACATCTCGATCGGAAAAGAATCAATAGAAAGAGAATCGGACGATATCTTTATCGAAACAAATAAAAAGGAAAAGAAAGATAAAACATAAATCATGATCAGCTAAGCCCCCGAGCGAGGGGGCTTGCTTAAGAATAGGAATCTTATGGAAATATATGGAATCCGGTTTGATCCTATTTATTCATGGGGATTCCGT
>JAMFTS010001675.1:15000-26038 GCA_028095005.1 Rhynchospora pubera
ACTATTCTGTTTTTCCTAGGAAAGACAGAATAGAAACGAAAAAGAATCAAGAAGGAAATCAGATCTATTTTGCCATTGTATATATATATCTATATTTTCTATAGAAAAGATCCTAGAATTGGAAGGAAATAGCAGAATTTTGCTCTGGGAATATCTTATCAATCCATTCCCATCCCATTTATTTATACTTCTTGCAAATCCTCACGTTTTTTCGGAACGAAACCGGTTTTTGTTCCTTTTTTCAATTCATATCAATATAGAAATCGATTCTGGTTTTTGTTCCTTTTTTCAATTCATATCAATATAGAAATCGATTCTGTCGAAAATCCATATATGGAGTTCATTCAAGTTTCATGTGATTTACTAAAGAGAATAGAAATAATTACATAGATTCTAAGTAAGAATCTTACTTATGCATATACTATCCCAAACTAGAGAGAATTTTTTGCACCGTATCGAATGTATTGAATACAATAACTATATGATCTAGTTCGAACTCTGTTGTTCCAAATGCAATTCCAAAAAAATTGGAATATGCAGATGAATAGATAACTATACCAACATGCCCTTACAAAATACTATTTGATTAGTATAATCATTTTGTTATGCAATTCAATACTATTTTATCAATTCTAGGAATTGAATATGTTATTCTGAGTAATAAGAAACTATTACGATAAATAAATAAGATTCCTATTACGAAATAAACAAGAAGATTTTCCGAATTTTTTGGAACATCAAGTTTTATCTAATTTAGTAAAGAGAATAGAAATAATTGCATAGATTCTAAGTAAGAATCTTACTTATGCATATACTATCCCAAACTAGAGAGAATTTTTTGGAACATCAAGTTTTATCTAATTTAGTAAAGAGAATAGAAATAATTGCATAGATTCTAAGTAAGAATCTTACTTATGCATATACTATCCCAAACTAGAGAGAATTTTTTGCACCGTATCGAATGTATTGAATACAATAACTATATGATCTAGTTCGAACTCTGTTGTTCCAAATGCAATTCCAAAAAAATTGGAATATGCAGATGAATAGATAACTATACCAACATGCCCTTACAAAATACTATTTGATTAGTATAATCATTTTGTTATGCAATTCAATACTATTTTATCAATTCTAGGAATTGAATATGTTATCTTAGTAATAAGAAACTATTACGATAAATAAATAAGATTCCTATTACGATAAATAAATAAGATTTTCCGAATTTTTTTGAACATCAAGTTTTACATGATTTAGTAAAGAGAATAGAAATTTGATCATTACTAGATCGATCTTAGGGGTCGATGAATAATGAGCAACTAATGGGATTTTTTTCGTGAAAAAGGATATTTCTTTTTGGAAATCAGTGAAGAAATATTACCTAATTTTCTAATAAACAACCAATATCTTAAAAATCGAAGAGAAATGAAAATGATAATTCGCATTGTACAAACTTTTTGTAGTAAAACTACAAAATCGGTCGTCGTATTCGGACTTTATTTTGGATTTTTAAGCGCATTCTCGATAGGACCCTCTTTTTTCTTTCTTATTAAAACTCGTGTTATGGAAGAAGGGAGCGAGAGGAATGTTGCGTCGACAACTGGTTTTCTTGTCGGGCAACTTATAATGCTCGTATCAGTTTATTATTTCCCTCTGCATCTAGCATTGAGTCAGGCTCATACAATAACTATGCTAGTTGCTTTATATGTTTTGTTTCATTTCGCATCGTATAATGACGAGGACTTTTTGGATTATGAATATGGACTAACTACCCGAAATTCCATACGTAATTTCGGTATTCAATGTGTATTCCTGAGTAATGTGATTTTTCAATTATTAAATCATTTTGTTTTACCAAGCGCAACGTTGGCTAGATTAGCCAACATTTATATGTTTCGATGTAACAACAAAATGTTGTTCATCATAAGCAGTTTTGGTGCTTGGTTCATTGCTCAAATTTTCTTCATAAAATGGCTTGGATTGGTATTATTCTGGGTACGGCAAACTTATTTTTATTTTTATAAATCAACGAACTACAAGGGTCTTGTGTTGCATTGGAAGTACACTCTCATGGATTGGACATATATATCTTCTATGGAAGAAGTCTTCCGTATTTTCTCTTTTGTCATCTGTATCTTCTATTTAGGTAGCGTTCCATATCCTTTGGTCAATCAGAAACGGAGAAACAAAAAAGCCGAAACACTAGAAAAAATAAAGCAGATGAAAGAGCAAAATCAAGAAAGGCAGGAAAAAAGAAATGGAAAAACAAGTTCCAAAACGAAGAATACTCAATTAGTTAGAAATCAAGAAGAGCAGGAAAAGACTAAATTCGCGTTTACAAGAATATTAGTTACTAATCTTTTTGATTCTAGACGATGGAATCGTCCATTACGATATATCCAAAACCAAAAAAATCGATTGTACGAGCGTGCTGTACAAGACATTCCTGTACAAAATGAAATGGGGCAATATTATTTTGGTACATGTCTAAGTGATGGAAGAAAAGAATATCTTTTACATATAGACATGGTTTCAAGGAGTATTTGGACACGCTAGTAAAACAACTAGCTTTAATCAATTCTTTTTGGTTTTCGGATCCGAAAACAAAGAAATTAAGAATAGTAAATGCATTAAGAAAATTATCTGAATTAAAAAGATTAAAAAAATTCTCTAAATCTAAGAAATATTTATATTATAAATGGATTTATAGAAATGAAAAAAAAAAGTACAACTTAATCAATGAATTAAGAAGTCGAATCAAAGTTCTAGAAGAGAAAGAGGGATTTCTTGCTCTAGATATCCTCGAAAAAAGAGCCAGATTATGTAATGATGAAAATGAAGAACTATGCTTTTCTAAACGGAAGGATCCCCTTTTGAAGGGATCAAATCGTAGGATATCAGAAAGAGCGCCTCTGAAACACATAGGAAATCCATTTACTATAGCTGATCTGACACAACAAATGAAAAAATTCGAAAAAAAAAAAGAGAAGATCACGAAGACAGTCATAAAAAACTATATGAAAAATTGAAATCTAAAAAGGCGCTTATTAATCCCGTAATCCAACTATTTCCATCATTGAGTGCAGTCCTTATGGATGCCCACGATCACTTACGTTGGATGGAACGAGTACACCGCAGTCCACAAACCCTGTTGTACACAATAATTGTGGCTGATCCAACTACTAAAAAAGTTCTAAAAAAGCCAAAAAAGGGAAGGAACTTTTTTAATTTTTTTCAAAAAGATTTCCAGGAAATCAAGAAAGATCTTCCTCGATTGCTAAGTGGCTTTATGGACGACCTGCAAGTGAGGGAAGAACGGCCAGAAAAAGAAGACAGTGAAGCTCAGGAAAAATATGGGGAAGAAGGGGGAAAAACAAAAAAAAGACGAGGAAGGGAAAGGGAAAAAACAAGTATTCGCGCAAATTTATTTGCGCAAATTCAGAGACATTCTCCTTTATGTAATGGATGATAGTGATGTGGCTCTGCAGGGGAAGAAGAAATCCGATGAGCAGAAGGAAGAAGATGAGAAGAAGGAATCCAATGAGAAGAAGGAAGAAGATGAGAAGAAGGAATCCAATGAGAAGAAGGAAGAAGATGAGAAGAAGAAATCTGATGAGAAGAAGAAATCAGATGAGCAGAAGGAAGAAGATGAGGAGGACGAATGGCCGCAATCAAGAAATATAGTTTTGGTACATTACTCGCAAGTACCGGATTATTATCGAGGTGCAATCAAAGGAAGCATGCGTGGTCTAAAACGTAAAACAGTTATTTGGGACTTGTATCAACCACATCCACATTCCCCGCTTTTTTTTGATCGAGTAGAAAACAAGCTTTTTTCTTTTTTTCGAAAAATCTTTTTTTTTGTTTTTGGTATCTTTTTGAAAATCTTTTTCAAAGATTTTTTTTCATTCTTAGGAATTCGGTGGGGAGAAAACAAGAACGGAAAATCTTGCAAGAGGAAAAGATAAAGGAAATCGATTTGGTAGAGAAAAGGAAAAACAGCAAGATGAGAAGAAAAGAGCGAAGAAGAACGACGTCGATCCATAGCAGAAACTTGGGATGCAGATGAGTTCACTCAACAAATGAGAGGTTTGCTTTTATTAACCCACTCTTTTCTTAGAAAAAAAATTGTATTACCTTCTTTGATAATAGCTAAAAATCTTGGCCGGATGGTTTTATTCCAATCATCCGAATGGGATGAGGATTTCAAGGAATGGGAGAAAGAAATGCATGTTAAATGTATTTATAATGGTGTTGCATTATCAGAAACAGAATTTCCCATGAATTGGTTAAATGATGGTATTCAGATCAAGATTCTATTTCCTTTTCGTTTGAAACCTTGGCGAAGTAGAAAAGAAAAAGTAAGAAAATCAACTTTTTTAACAGTTTTTGGAAGAGAAACACGCGTACCTTTTGGGTCTCCCCAAAGGCAACGTTCCTTTTTTCAACCCATTTTTAAAGAACTTTTAAAAAAAATGAGAGAAGTGAAAAAGAATCTTTTCTACTTTTCGAAGTTTTCGAAGGAAAAAAAAGAAAAGTATATGAACCGACTGAAAATGGAAAAGATTCCAAAATCAATAAGAATATTATTCATGAACCCACCATTGAAATCCCATCCATGAATTTGACAATTGAGTCAGTAATAGAAATACAAATGCAAAATTGGTCTGATGGAACAATCAGAATCAGAAATGAAATAGAACAAATCACAAAAGAAAAGAACAAAATACTTCTCATTTGTGATGATAAAAGACCGGAATCACAGAAACCTATTTGGAAGATATTTCAAAGAAATACTATTCGATTAATACGCAAATCAGGTTATTTTCTCAAATATTTCATTGAAAAAACATCCATAAATATCTTGCTATGGATGATTAACAACCTTCCTAGGACTAGGAAAAATTCGCAACTTTTCTTTGAATCAATAAAAAAAAAAATGAAGAAATTCATTTACAAGAATAAAACAAATCAAAAAGGGAAGAAGGAAAGAGATCAAAATACAATGAACTTTTTTTGGACTCAAAAAAAGAATCATTCAAAAATGGATTATGACTTATCTTCCTTGTCCCAAGAATATGTATTTTACAAATTATCACAAAGCCCATTCCTTAACAAATATCACTTTAGTTCTTTACTTCAATATAAGGAAAAGGAAACCTATCCTTTTATTAAGGATCAAATGAAAGATTATATCGGGGATATTTAATTCCAAATCAAGTCATAAGAAAATGACTAAGAGTCAATTGTGGAAAAACTGGTTAAGGGGGTCATTATCAATACAAATTTATCTCAGACCAAATGGTCCCAATTAGAACCGCAAGAATGGCGAAATCGAATGAATCAACATGTATGATTCCAAATAAAGACTCAATGCCATTTGATTCCTATGGATTTGATTCATTCCTTAGTCTAAAAGAAAAATTAAAAAAAAAACTACAGATATGATCTTTTAGCAAATATATATATGAACTATGGGGATAAAGATAAAAAGAACTTATCTATTTCTCGATTTGTCAGTCTAGCTATTAGTGATCATCTAGAAGATTTAGAAAGTTTTTCTTATCCATGGAAAAATCAAGATAGAAAATATTTTGATTGTCGAATTCTCCTTACAAAAAAGAGCGATATAGATACCTATACTAATAACAATAAACTGTGGGTCAATCCACTGATAGGTGGTTATCAAAATACTAAGACTGAAGAAGAAAGAATCCAAAACAATTTGACCAAAAAATATATGGTCCAAAAAGAAGATTCGGATCAAAAAAAAGATCAAAAAAAAGATCAAAAAAAAGATCAAAAAAAAGATCAAAAAGAAGGTAAAAAAGAAGATCAAAAAGAAGGTAAAAAAGAAGGTAAAAAAAAAGATTCGGATCAAAAAGAAGGTAAAAAAGAAGATTCGGATCAAAAAAGAAGATCAAGAAGAAGATTCAGATCAAGAAGAAGATTCGGATCAAAAAAAAAAATCAAAAAGAAGATTTTTTGGATTGGAAGAAAATGAATAAAGAATGGAAAAAAAGGAATGAAGAAACGTTTTGGATTCCATATAGGATCTCATTGGTTCTTCCAGAATTGGTACTACTTTTAAATGAATATAAAAAGAAACCATGGATTACGCCAATCAAATTCCTTCTTTTTGATTTGGATCCTCGTAAAGATCCAAAAAATAAAGATCCAAAAAATAAAGATCCAAAAAATAAAGATCCAAAAAATAAAGATCCAAAAGACGGCAAAAAAAACGGAAGACGAAGCTATGCAGGAAGCTATTAACGCGGGAAAAATTTTTAATGTCAAAAAAACAAATAAGTCAGAACAAGATTTTATAGTACAAGTGCGTTATGAACCAGAACCGGGAAGTGAAGAAAAAAAGAAAAAGAAGATAATCAGAGGATTAAATGACATGCAAGAATTTGATTTCTTGATCAAAAAATCTTTCCTTTACCAATTAAGATTGGATACCCCCGAAACCAAGAAAAAAATAAAAAGTGGGATAGACGAGAGCTATCACCTGCTTAGACTGTTCAAAGACTATCTGCAAAAAAAAGGAAAAGGGGATTCCTATACCTCGTAGAAGAGATCCACAACAAGTAAGTACCAAATTGATCGAGAAAGGCGAGATAGATTTGGAACTAATGGAAATGTTAACAGAGAAAAGTGACAGTGTCCCCTCTTTGTTAGAAAATCAATATCTGAAATTCGACGAATTTCGTCTATGTCAGAAAATAGACGGGAAATCCATTTTATATCAAATGATAGTATCAATATCTCATTGTTCAATGAAAATGAGCATCAAAGTCAGGACTTCCTTCGTCCTGAAGATATTCTATCTTCTAGGCGTTGTCGAGAATTGCGAATTTTAAGTTCTTTCAATTACCCTAATTGGAATGTTAGGGATAGAAAGCGATCCGATGGAAAGAAAAAAAAAAAAAAAAAGAAAACAAAAAAAAAACTCTAGCCAATTATTCAATGTTTTCAATGAGAAGGAACTAAATACAGATCCCAATGAATTCGTGAAATGCAAATCTTTTCTTTGGCCAAATTTCCGATTCGAAGATTTATTATGTATGAATCGCTATTGGTTTAATACCAATAATGGAAGTCGTTTCAGTATGTTAAGGATACGTATGTATCCAAAATCTAGAATTCGAAAATAGTGTATTTCCTATACCAACATAGGAATCAAGAAATTAGCAGAGTTCTTCAAATTGTCGTTAAAGACATTTTTCCTTAATACAGAAATGGATTATCTCCTGCTATCCAAATCAAATCTTCCATTTGATTTGGATAGAATAACAAAGTAGTATATGAATAAATCCAAAACTAGATTCAAATAACTGGCATAATCCTGATTTTTTGATTTTTTTCCTGATCGGAAAAATCATCCATGAAAAAGAAAAAAGATAGAAAAATTTTGTTATTTATGGTCCAAAATTCATCCACTCCCATTATTCCACAAGAAGAAAACAAAGGTTCTGTTGAATTTCAAGTATTCAGTTTCACCAATAAGATACAGAGGCTTACTTCCCATTTCGAATTGCACAAAAAAGATTTTGTATCGGAAAGGGCTCTACGAAAAATTTCTGGGAAAACGCCGACGGTTGCTGGCTTATTTGTCAAAGAAAAATCAAGTACGTTATAATAAATTAATGGATCAATGAATATTCGGGAACCACAAACTCGTTAATTTCATCGTTTGAATTTTTTGGAATTTAGTAGTATTCGATTTTTCATTTTGATGAGCCTCACTTTGAGGAATTCATGGAATAATGAATTCAGGAAGAAAAGATATGACTGGAAAAGTTATGACTGTACCGGTTACAAGAAAAGATCTCATGATAGTCAATATGGGTCCTCACCACCCATCAATGCATGGTGTTCTTCGATTGATCCTTACTCTCGATGGTGAAGATGTTATTGATTGTGAACCCATATTGGGCTATTTACACAGAGGAATGGAAAAAAATAGCGGAAAACCGAACAATTCTACAATATCTACCTTATGTAACACGGTGGGATTATTTAGCTACTATGTTCACAGAGGCAATAACGGTAAATGCACCAGAAAAAATTGGAAAATGTTCAAGTACCTCAAAGAGCTAGCTATATCAGAGTTATTATGCTGGAATTGAGCCGTATAGCTTCTCATTTGTTATGGCTTGGACCTTTTATGGCAGATATCGGTGCACAGACTCTTTCTTTTATATTTTCAGAGAGAGAGAATTGATATACAATCTATTCGAAGCCGCCACAGGTATGCGAATGATGCATAATTATTTCCGTATCGGGGGGGTAGCTGCGGATCTACCTTATGGGTGGATAGAGAAATGTTCGATTTCTGCGATTATTTCTTAACAGGAGTTGTTGAATATCAAAAACTTATTACACGGAATCCCATTTTTTTGGAACGAGTGGAAGGAGTGGGTATTATTGGTGGAGAAGAAGCAGTAAATTGGGGTTTATCCGGGCCAATGTTACGAGCTTCTGGAATCCAATGGGATCTTCGTAAAGTTGATAATTATGAGTGTTACAATGAATTCGATTGGGAAATCCAATGGCAAAAAGAAGGAGATTCATTAGCTCGTTATTTAGTACGAATCGGTGAAATGAAGGAATCCATAAAAATGATTCAACAGGCTCTAGAGGGAATTCCTGGAGGACCCTATGAGAATTTAGAAGTCCGACGCTTTGATAGAGCAAAGAATTCCGAATGGAATGATTTTGCATATCGATTTATAAGTAAAAAACCTTCACCGAATTTTGAATTGTCGAAACAAGAACTTTATGCCAGAGTGGAAGCCCCAAAGGGGGAATTAGGGATTTATTTGATAGGAGATAATAGTGTTTTCCCCTGGAGATGGAAAATTCGTCCACCCGGTTTTATCAATTTGCAAATTCTTCCAGAGCTAGTTAAAAGAATGAAATTGGCTGATATCATGACGATATTAGGTAGTATAGATATCATTATGGGAGAAGTTGATCGTTGAAATGATAATTGATACAACAGAAGTACAAACTATCAATTCTTTCTCTACATCGGGATTTTTCAAAGAAGTCTATGGACTGATATGATTATACCTATTTTGACCCTGATATTGGAAATCACGATAGGGGTACTCGTCATTGTTTGGTTTAGAAAGAGAAATATCCGCAGCGATCCAACAGCGTATTGGGCCTGAATATGCTGGTCCGTTGGGAATTCTTCAAGCTATAGCAGATGGGACGAAATTACTTTTGAAAGAGGACCTCCTCCCATCTCGAGGAGATATTCGTCTGTTTAGTGTCGGACCGTCTATAGCAGTCATATCAGTTCTACTAAGCTATTTAGTAATTCCTTTTGGGTATCGTCTTGTTTTAGCGGATCTCGGTATAGGTGTTTTTTTATGGATCGCCATTTCAAGTATTGCTCCTATTGGCCTTCTTATGTCAGGATATGGATCGAATAATAAATATTCCTTTCAGGTGGGTCTCCGAGCTGCTGCTCAATCAATTAGTTATGAAATACCATTAACTCTATGTGTATTATCAATATCTCTACGTGTGATTCGCTGGAATATGAACTTTTCTCTCTCTTTCTTCTAGAAATCAAAGAAGAAAAAGAGGTTCAATGTATTGAATAGATATTCTCATTCATTTTTTGATTCAGCATTCGGGTTGATTAGTTAAACCAGATAGTTATATGAGTGAAACAAAACAACTTATCCATTTGTAGTAAGAAAAAAAAATCTCATTCCCTATGTACGTACAAGCATCCAGTTGAAGGAAACATAAGCAGGGATAAACAGTTTATCCAAGATTGCGATTTTTTGATTAGTCATCATATCTTGAAGCGGGTGCAAACAAAAGATCAACTGTATGGAGTTTCTACTACTGTCTTGTATGTATTACTATACCGGCGATCATCAAAAGTCAGTGGACAGTTAGGAACACCAAGGTACACAAAGGATTAGTAATAGATATAATGGAAGGTATCAAAAAAAAGGTTTTCCACATAAAACGAATCATAATAAGGACTTGAAATTGGTAGAAATGATCAAGTAGTACTTCCCTACGATTCCGATCTAGAGTATGCTCCTATTCACTGATTCAAAAAATGACTATCAAGAACGAATTAATCCTTTATTTTTTTTTGAAGTACCCTCCCCTGAGACAGAAGAAAGAGGAAAAAAGAAATGGAATGCCATATATGGAATGAATAATCAAGAAAAGATCTTTCTTGATTATTTCTTCCATATTGATTCATATACAATTCTTATCATGATTCATGAACGAATGCCTAATTCTTTATATTTATTCATTGATATAACGAGTATTTTATTGAAAGATTCAGTTATTACCGAACAAAGAGAGATTCTCATTATAAAGGATAAGATCAATTCGGAAGCAAGTTTTTGATTATTCTAGCAGACAGAATTCCATTGGTCTAATTTGGGGACTCTCCGATGTATCTTTATTCTGTCTACCCCCAAAGAAAGATGCCGATAATACCGAACTAGTCCTTCCATTTTTTGTGGCCATAGAGGAGCCGTATGAAGCTGAGGTTTCATGTACGGTTTTGAAATAGCGATGAAAACTGTGATGTTATTATCGACTATGATTATCTAACAGTTCAAGTACAGTTGATATAGTTGAAGCACAGTCCAAATTATGGTTTTTGGGGGTGGAATCTGTGGCGTCAGCCTATAGGCTTTCTAGTTTTTCTCATTTCTTCTCTAGCCGAATGTGAGAGATTGCCCTTTGATTTACCAGAAGCAGAGGAGGAATTAGTAGCAGGTTATCAAACCGAATATTCGGGTATCAAATATGCTCTCTTTTATCTTGCTTCTTACCTAAATCTATTAGTTTCTTCGTTATTTGTCACAGTTCTTTACTTAGTGGGTGGAATTTCTCCATTCCGTACATACCCATTCCTGAACTTTTCAGAATAAATCAATGGCTGGAATTTTTGGAATGACAATTGATATCTTTATTACATTAGCTAAGGCTTATTGTTTCTCTTCATTTCTATCACAACAAGATGGACTTTACCTAGGATGAG
>JAMFTS010001666.1:0-10000 GCA_028095005.1 Rhynchospora pubera
CCAGTATTGATCAGGATTCGAGTTCTTAATCTTCCTATGTTATGGTATGAATATACCATATTCAATTCGTTATGGATGGATGATGAGATCCCATCCATAGAGAGCCAACTTATTGAACATTCCCATTAGGGTGCATCCAGTAGGAATTGAACCTACGAATTTGCCAATTATGAGTTGGGTGCTTTAACCATTCAGCCATGGATGCTGAATCTAAGAGATATTATCATAATCTAAAAGATGTATGATCATAATCATACACATTGGATCAAAAACGGGGTCAGAGGGATCAAAAACCGCTAATTCGTATAAAGCCATCGAACCGGCCCAACCAGCAACTAGAGCTGTGTGCATTATATGAACAGAAAGCAATCGACCGGGATCATTCAATACGACAGTATGAACACGATACCAAGGCAAACCCATGGAAATACTCCTTAAGAGAAATAGAAACTATGTCACTTTATTTTATCGCAATTAAACTCAAAAGACTATATACTGTGTACCTCACCTTTTTGCAGTAGATTCTGTATCAGAAAGGGCTCATTTTGATTTCATCCCATTGAAAATCAAAATAAGGGAACAACTCCGTTCGTAAGAACAAAGAGAAGCAGATCTATTCAGTCCAAGGCGCATCGGAAGATTGCATTTTTATAGTTAAACTGATCCATCGAATGGATCAAATATTAAGTGAATATTTTCACATTTTTTTATTTTTCTTTTTTTTTTTTATAGTGTAGGAGGAGCATGAAAAATTCCAAATTGAGTATTTCGAAGTTGCAAGACGTAGTCGAAGTCTTTGTTTCAGACTACATTTTGAACAGGGTGATAATCTTTCACTTATGTTCGTTTATGGTTATGCTTAGTACGAAACTCATTACTAACGACGAATGGTTACAGAGGGTCGATTTTTGGTTATCTAAGCGAAAAGATGCAAAAAGTGTTACTCCAGTTAACACTAAAAACTATCTCTTTTAGTGAAAATTGTTTTCGGCGCAGATATGTCTTCTATGGACATATAGAAGAGGGTAGAGAAGCACAATTGTATAAAAATTGTGCAAGAACTTCACGTGCACACGCTCGTTTAAACGGAATCCTTTTAGATCAACTTTGTGAATTTCTTGTTCAATTCAAGAATGAACAAATGAGTCTGAATGAGATGACTGAGCGTTTTCGAAAAGAGCTTAGTGCAGCGATTATAAATCGCTGCATATACTTTGAACACAAAGTAGAGCTTTATGATATTAAAGTAGAGCTTTATGATATTTTCACTTTAGTCGATCTTTTTGTGGACATTAACGCCGACTTAGGATTGTGCAATTTGTTTTCTGAAATTATAGAAAATGCAAAATTGGATCAATCCATTAACCAAACCATCAATAGATCTTTGAAAATGGAAATATGCTATCCATTCGATAGTATCTTTCCACCCTTCTTAATCAATTTTTGTAGGAGCAAAAATCTCCTTTTTAAAATAGTGCTTTTAACTTTTCTTTGTTCCGAAGAGCGCATTTCGATCGACGAGTTTATATCTTATCTTGAAAAGCTTTACGAAGCGGAATTCGTTCCATTGATAGAGGCCAGTAATCTGGCTAACGGGCCCCGCCAAATTCAGAACAGGTTTTTAGAACCTGGGCACAATAATTCTATTCACACAATACAATTTTATAACCTTGCGAAGTCTTATTGTATTGATGAATTGAATATGATTCAGGTACAGTTGAAACGAATCCACTCTAATATGGCCGGGTTACGAGCCGGCCTTCATTTGTGCTCCAAGGAGCAAGTGTTTTTGTCTTGTAAAAGCGATTTGAGAGTCTACATGAAGTCTTATTGCAAACAATTCAAAAAAATCAAAGAAAATTTTGAAAAAAATCGCGAAACATCGGACATATTTGATTACTTTATTCAAACGCATGTCGATTTCGCGATATGCATTCATATATTCGAAATTATGAATGCTACGATACGATGGAATGATCCAGGTTGGTTGGATTCATCGTCTGAAGATAATTCAGACGATGATTGGAGTGATCTGATCAAGTTTGGTATTGGAATTAAGAAAAAAAACTTTGATCCACCAAAAATCCCGGGTTCAGGGAGGTAAATGTTTGAGAAAAGGTCAAATTTTAGCAGACGGTGCCGCTACAGTTGGTGGGGAACTCGCTTTAGGGAAAAACATATTGGTAGCTTATATGCCATGGGAGGGTTACAATTTTGAAGATGCAGTACTAATTAGCGAACGTCTGATATATGAAGATATTTTTACGTCTTTTCACATTCGGAGATGTGAAATTAAGACTTATGTGACTGAAAGAATCAATGATTCAAATATTAAACAATCAGTGAAGAAATATTACCTAATTTTCTAATCAACAACCAATACCTAAAAAAATAGAAGTCAAAATGAAAATCATCATCAGCATTTTTTGTAGTAAAATAAGGATAACATTAATACTCTTCATAATAATCTTAAAGAAAAGTAGGAACTCTATGAAAAAAAAAAAGAAAAATACAGCACATGATTGGATATCCAGCTGGATCTTGGACTGGAGAGAGATATTAAGAGAGATCAAGAAATCTCACTCTTTCATAGACATTTTTTTCGACCAAGAACGCTTTATGAGACTCTTTGACTCCCGAATTTTGGGTATCCTATTTTCCAAAAATTCCCAGGGTTCAGGAAGCAATCGATATTTAACCAAAACAGGTTTAATAACTCGAGATTCCAGGATCAAAAATGTAGTAAAACGTGTCCATGGTGTCGTCAAAAAATGTGGTAAGGGGGTGTGATGCTACTTGTACTAGGGGTCTGTTTATGTCGTCTTCAAAATCGAAAATATAGTTGAACGAAAAAATATCTATTTGAGGGGGTTTCTTCCTATACCTATGAATTCGGTTGGATCTAGAGAAGAATCTTCTAATATTAATAGATTTGTAATTTCGCTTTTGTATCCTCCAAAAGGATCTTCTAATCAATCCATACATCATTTCGATTCCATTAGAAATGAGGATGTGGAACGAACAGAGATAGAATCAGGTCGATTCCCGAAATTTCTTTTTGGATCTTCCTCAAAGTTCCGGCTATCCGCAGAAGGTGAAAAGCGGATGAATAATAATCTGCTTCCGGAAGAAATCGAAGAATTTCTTGGGAATCCTACAAGATCCATTCATTCTTTTTTCTCTGACAGATGGTCAGAACTTTATCTGGGTTCGAGTCCTACGGAGAGGTCCCCTGTAGAGAAGGCTCTTTGGAAGAGAAAATTGGGTGTTTCTTTTGTCCCCTTCAGGCGGCGATCGGAACATAAAGAACTGGTGGATCTATTCAAAATAATTAGGTATTTACAAAAAAACCGTCTCAATTCATCCTATTTCCCCCGGGTATTCTATGATTCCGAAGGAGAAATCGAATGCAGAAGATCGATTTGCAGAAATGGTAAATCGATTCATTCTATCAATAACGGAGCCGAATAAGGATTCCATTGGAAAAGATAGTATGAATCATCGAACTAGGACGAAATCTACGATCAATCAACATTTATCCAATTGGGCAAAGAGTGAGAAGAAATGGTTCGACCCTTTTTATTTGTCGAACCCAGAGATCCAGGAATGGGTATCCTGATGCATATAGCAAATGGTCGAATGAGTTCCAGAATCTCCAGGAAGATTTCCTGGGATATTTCTCTTCGAAACAGGAGAAGCTTCAAGTAGTCTTCGATCAATTACGAGATTTACGAGATCAATTACGATGCCATATCACTGATTTTTTCGAGTTATTGGGATTTGATTGATTGGTCCGAAATTTTCGACATATACGAATTCACTTTCACTAAGTTATTTCTTGTCCTTTTGCCCATGGCACGTCTCTTTTTTCATAAGTTACTTAAGTTACTTATCTTTTTTCCTAAGTTTTTGTACTGGTTATATCCCCGATTCTCTGTACATATCGGGAATATCGCCATTCATAGTTCTGAGATGTACATTTATGAATTGAAAGATCCGATCCAGGAGAAGTCGTTCGAACCACTACGTCTTCAAATCGTTCTTTTGAAGAAATTGAAACCCTTCTTATTGAAACGATCATAATACTTCTCAAAGATTGGACGATCATAATACTTCCCAAGGATCGAAATTATGGATCAATGAAGAAAGAATATTCCCATTTTATTTCAACGAAATATCAAAGTGGATGATTGACTCATCCCATAGTAGAAAGAATCGCATGAAAATCCTTTGATAACACGGATTCCTATTTCTCCATCATACCCCATGATCGAGACAATTGGCTGAATCCCGTGAAAGCATTTCATAGAAGTTCTATGATATCTTCTTTTTATAAAGCAAATGGACTTCGATTTTGGAATGATCTACATCACTTTTGGTTCTGGGTCTCTTGTAAGAAAAGATTTCCCTTTTTTGTGGAAAAAATTCGTATCAATAATGAGGATCTTACATATCGAAAATTCCTCAATATCTCATTTATTCGCAACAAAATAGTTTCTTTGTACGTCGGTCAAAAAAAACATTTTGTTTTGAGTCTTTCTGCAAGGGTATCTGACATAAACATACCTCAGGATCAGGATTTTCCAAAAAGTAGCGACAAAAGAGAGAACTTGTACAAATCTTTCATGTATAAATTGTATCAAAAATTCTATAATAGATTCTATACATCTTTCATTTTTCCAAGAACTCTTTATGCAATTCAATCCGATCCAGTCGTTTTTAGAGCTAGTTCCTCGATCGCGGACCTTTTAAGACCAATTCAATCTGATCCAGGTCGTTTCTAGAGCTAGTTCCTCGATCGCGGACCTTTTTAGATTGGAAAAAACTTTTTGGCAATCTTTTTCAGATATGAATCGATCTGATTCAAAAATGAAGAACTTGCATCAGTATCTCAGTGTCAATTCAAACATGGACTGTGGATCAAATCCATGTTCTGAGAAATCTTTACCATCCGGAAAGAAGGAAAAAAGGAGTCTTTTTGGTTTTCGAAGTAAAAAGAAATACGTTAAAAAAAAGAAATATCAAAATAATCAATAAAAAAAAAACTTTTTTCTGTAAAACTTTTCGAAGGGAATATTGAAGAAAAATATTATTTACTTAGAATGGACTATTTACAAAGAATGGCTGCTCACGATCTTTACTACGAGCGGGTTCAAATATTTCAGATTCATCCTTTCCGAGATTTTTTCCTATTTTATATTCCCAACCGTGATATCCAAAATTCAAGATATTCTGGATATACCATGGGTATATCTTGAGAAGATTTTGATGAAATGGACTCTGATAAGTGAGAAGATTTTGATGAAATGGACTCTGATAAGTAAGAAGATTTCAAATCTTCATTTAGTACAGCTACTCCGAAAAAAGACTAATCTGTCTCGAACAAAGACTGATTCTTTTAATGGGTCTTCTCCTTTTCTTTCTTGTACATTTTCATTATTCTTCTCATATAGGAATAAGTCATTGATATCGGCTGAGTTCCTCTTTTCAATTCTTTTCCTTCTTCTTTTTGCTGGATATCTCGCTTGTAGAGGTCTTACCTTCATTTGCAAAACCTGTCGTCAGTTATTTCTAGATTTTGAAAAGATCAAATCTTGGGCAAATCCATCATGCTTCATGGAGTTGGAAAAACTTAGGGATAGGTATCCTATATCTTCTTTCAGGTCAGAGAATTTAGAGGATCCCTTTCCAGTTATTTTCCAGGATCCCATTGGATTTATAGAGAATCCCCGTCCAGTTATTGCTATTCTGCAAAAATACTATGTTATTCTGGAAGAATACATAGGAGAATTCTTCAATTTTCTGATAGAACTAGGATACCTACTACTTTTTCAGGAAGAATCTGAGAATCGAAATCGGATCGATTTGCTCATCTCTTATCTCACCTATCGCATAAGTTCTTTCATAAGTCTCATCCCAAATAATTTCATCAATCAAATCATTTTTTTTTATAAATGACGAGACATCTAAGTCCTACAAGTATAGAGATGTATTCATTGATAAGGAAAAGAAAAAAGGTGGGGAACTGGGATGATGAAATAGAATCCTGGGTGGCGGACACCGATTGGGTTGATGATCAAGAAAAAGAATTTGTGGTTCAGCTCTGCACCTTAAGTACAGAAAAAAGGATTAATGAAATTCTATGGAGTTTGACTCAGAGTAATCTTTTAGATGAAATAGTGGAACAACCTGGATCCAATTATTTACGGTACTTATTTGAAATGCAGCAAAAGGATCTATTGAATTATGAGTTCAATAAATCCTGTTTAGCGGAAAGACGGATATTTCTTGCTTATTATGAGACAATAACCTCGTGGGGGACTTTTCATTTGTCATCTCGTCCAACCCCCTTTTCGCTTCGCTTAGCCCCGTACCCTTCTAGGAGTGTTTTAGTGATAGGTTCTATAGGAATTGGGCGATCCTATTTGGTCAAATCCCTAGCGAAAAATTCTTATCTTCCTTTCATTAAGATATATCCGCTCGAGTACCGGTATTTATACGATTACGATTGCGATTTTTTACGAGGCGTCTTTTTGGTCTTTTTTGGATGGTGAATCATATTGGGTTGGAGGTGAATTCGACGACTGTGAGGATGAGGGTATTACTTCTATTCCTTTTGATGTTGATGATTTTGATGTTGATGATAGTGGCGATATTGCTAAGAATATTAATTTTGATAAGATTCTTTTCAATATGACACAGGATAGGCTAACTAGCAATAACCCATTTTATTGGGATATGACCGTGCAATTCGATTTGGCAAAAACAATATCTCCTTGTATAGTATGGATTCCAAACATTCATGATCTGGATCGGGATGAGTTGAGGTATTTATCCCTCCATCTAGAAGAGAGCTCTCTTTCCAATTCCAAGGATCGTCAAAGATGTTTTTACTAGAAATATTCTAGTTATTGCTTCGACTCATATTCCCCGAGAAGTGGATCCCGCTCTAATAGGCCTGAATAAATTTAATACATTCATTAAGATACGAAGGCTTACTATTCCAGAACAACGAAGGTACTTCCGGATTCTTTCATATACTAGGGGATTTGGCTTGGAAAATCAAATATTCGATAGTAAGAAATTTGGGTCTATAACCATGAGTTCGAATGCACAACATCTTGTAGCACTTAACAATGAGGTCCTATCAATTAGTATTACACAGAGGAAATACATAATAGAAGAAACGAATTCAATTCGATTCGCTTCTTTTAGACAGACTTGGGATTTTCAAACTCACATAAGATGGTTTCAGGATCATAGGATCTTTTTGTATCAGATAGGAAGAGTTTTTTGCACAAAATATATTTCTAAGCAATTTTCCCATAGATCCTATATATATCTATATGCAGGACCCTATCGCGAGGAATAAAATATGGAGTTCTTATTTGTACAAATGGTACGTCGAACTTGAAACAAATTTGAAGAAAATAACGATACTTCTTTATCTTTTGAGTTGTTCTGCCGGATTGGTCACTCAAGATCTTTGGTCTTCACCCGGACCCGATGTCAAAAATTGGATCACTTCTTCTGAATTTCTTGAGAATGATTCTCAGCTAGTTCAGAACCTATTAGAATTAGAAGGCTTTCTGGTGGGATGCTCATGGATAGAAAAAAATAGCAGTGAGACATTACTTCTTCGGTCCGAACCAAAGAATCCGTTAGATATGATGCAACAGAATTCTTTTTCTACCCGTTATCGTAGTAGATTGAGAAATGAAATAGAAATAAACGAATCGGAGTTTGAAGAAGAGCATGAAGCCGTGAACCCGCAGAAGATAGAGAACGATTTCTTCAATGAAAATCAAATAGAAATAGACATAGTCCGGTCTCCTAGAATATTTCGCTATATATTTGATAATCTCGAAATTGAGAATATCAAAAAGCTTATAAAATCGGGACTTCCTTATTGGGCCGAGTCATTTCAGGGCAACTGGCCTTTTTATCTTGAGGAAGATCAGCTTCAAGAGGAGGAGCTTCAAGAGAATGATTCGGAGTTCTCGGAGAATGAAACAATTCAGCACCAGAAACAAGACAGATTTTCAAAAGAACAAAGCTTTTTTATAATAAACCGATTTATTTGGGAACCTTCGGAGCCATTCTTTCTCGTAGTCATATACCTGTACTTTTGGCTTTCACCTCGAGAATTTTTTTCAGATGATCATTTAGATGAGAAGAGTCCTGACCTAAATAAGCATCCTTCTTCATATATAGAAGAAGACAGTTGGTTCCATAAGGGAGAAAAGTACTACGAATTGTTGGGGCGTCGTCAGAGATGGCAAAGAAGACTTAGAATCAATAGTTCCTTATCTAAAGGATCTTTCTCCTCTCATATTCTGTTCGAGAGTTATCAGTATTTAGCGAATCTGTTCCTATCTAACGAAAGGCTATTGGATCAAATGACCAAAATATTGTTGAGAAAGAGATGGCTTCTCCCGGAGGAAATGAACCATTTGATTTGTGGAACAGGAGAAAGATTTCCCATTCCTTATCCGTAAAGATATGTAGCCATGAAAAAGGGAAAAGGCCTAGCGTGGAAGAGGATTGGCCGGGTGGTTGGTAGAGTCGTGGAAACACTTGTTTATTCGATATTTTGGACCTTAGTTCATACAAGCATAAATTTCAATCTTAGATCAAAGCACTATGTACGGATGATATAAACTGCCTAAACAAGAATTCCTTTCTTGTTTAGGCGAACAACCAGAGTAGAAAAACAGAGTAGAAAAACGGATTCATTCGGATCGACATGAGGGTCCAACTCCATTGGATTGCCAGAATCCATCTTGTATATTTGAAGCAGGTTGACCCCCGTGCTTCTCTCATGGTACAACCCTCTTCCTGCTGAGCTGAGCCCCTATCTCCTCGGCCCACAGAGGAAAAATGTAAGGCTGGTGCTCAAAATTCATTACGGAAGAAAGGACTCACAGAGCCAGGATCACTAGGGGGATCACTAACTTCTACTAAAACGAATACTAATATAATAGAAAAGAACTCTTTTTTCTGTATACTTTCCCCGGTTCCATTGCTACCGCGGGCTTTACGCAATCGATCGGATCGTATAGATATCCCTTCAACACAACATAGGTCATCGAAAGGATCTCGGACAACTCACCAAAGCACGAAAGCCAGAATCTTTCCGAAAGTTGATTCCTATTTCAAGAGTGCATAACCGCATGGATAAGCTTACACTAACCCGTCAATTTTGGATTCAATTGGGGATTTTCCTTGGGAGGTATCCGGAAGAAATTGGAATGGAATAATATAGATTCATACAGAAGAAAAGGTTCTCTATTGATTCAAAGGGTATACCTATGGGATAGAATAAGAAAAATCGAAATGAAATGAAAGAATCCAGGAAAAAAAGGAAATCGAAAAAAGGAAATAGAACAAACAAATAAGTAGAAGATCGAAGAGCTCTCAAAATGACAAAATTGAAACTCAAAAAGGATCCTTCTTTCTAATTCTCTAAGGATGAGAGGCAAAGGGATTTCTATCGAGAAAGAGTTCTTGTTCTTATTTAGATAGAAGATCGTGATTTGATCCGCATATGTTTCGTAAAAGAGAAATCTTTTCCTTTGATCATAAATGAAAAGTCTTCAATTGGAATATGAAAACGTGACTGAATTGGTCTTAGTTACTCTTCGAAACGGAGTGGAAGAAGGGAAGAAATTCTCGAACGAAGAAAAGGATCCAATTACTTCGAAAGAATTGAACGAGGAGCTGTATGAGGTCAAAATCTCATGTACGGTTCTGTAGAGTGACAGTAAGGGTAACTTATCTGTCAACTTTTCCACTATCAACCCCAAAAAACCAAACTCTGCCTTACGTAAAGTTGCCAGAGTACGATTAACCTCTAAATTTGAAATCACTGCTTATATACCAGGTATTGGCCATAATTTACAAGAACATTCTATAGTATTAGTAAGAGGAGGAAGGGTGAAGGATTTACCCGGTGTGAAATATCACATTGTTCGAGGAACCCGAGATGCTCTCGGAGTAA